>JAPDFK010000153.1:0-105884 GCA_027569635.1 Lasiosphaeriaceae sp. G1095
CCCCCCCCCCCCCCCCCCCCCCCCCCCCCCCCCCCCCCCCCCCCCCCCTTTTACACCCAAACCCCGCAAAACGCCTTTTCAAATTGTGACTGTTTTTATTACGTGTGGTCTTCCTTACTCTTATCCAAAAACTGGAAACTGGTTTTTTTGGGTTGCCCTGTAACAATTTACCACACCAACGGTGTGTAACGGTGCCTCCCCCCCCCCCCCCCCCCCTCTCGTGTTCTTGGTCACCTATATTAGGCAGAGAGCAAGAGCGCTGAATGCTCTGTGAGACTTAGGAAGCAGCTGCCAAAGACATTGGCCAGTACATAAGTCATGTTCTAAAGGCTGCACCTCGCGAGAAGACAGACAGGAAGTATCCTGGCGCAGTGATACTTTCTTCTGGGGGGTTGGCATCCTGGCTGGAGGATGAAGCTTTCATGTCCAACATTATTCGCGCTTTGGCTGGCACCCTTCCCAAAGATGAGGGAGTCAAGGGATTACCTGCGCTGAGCGTTTTGACCGCTGCAGTTGACGCAATTCCCAGACGGCCGGTTTTCGGGCACACGCACTTGTCCTCGGAGGGATTCTCCATTCTCATGGGGCACCTTGACAGAATACTTCCTGGTCTACCCAAGGAAGACACTAGCCCGAATGTTTCGGTTGGGGAGGAGGGCATGAGTGGTCTTCAGCCAGGCCTCGAGTTCCGCATGGCTCCGCTTGAAGGCGACGGGCGGCGGCTGCGGGTAACCGTCCCTCTTGCCAACACTCTCTTTACCACTGGCAAACCGCGCACCATGTCTTCCAGTCGCTGGCGAGAAGTATACAGCGGCTCCGAACCAATAGGCGAACGGCGGAAATTTGAAAGGATCCGAACGTCACTACAGCCCGAAAAGACACCCACCCAAGCCATTCGCGACGTTGGGGCAACAAAGACTGATATACAGCTCCCTCTTCTCCCCATAACCGAGGCCCGACGGATTGTTGCCGGTCTCGGAAACATTCTACGCCAGGTTGAGATTGGGGTATCGCCCGTGCCGGCATCAAAAGAGCTGGAGTCCATTATCCCAGAGCTACTCGAGGCCCGATCCAGAGCGATGGGTGATCAGTCGACGGGCCCCGTGGGGGTATGGGCTGTCATATACCCAGAACACTTTGTTAGTAGAAAGGGTTTCCCAAAACCTCTAGGCCTCGAATGTGGGGGTAAATCTGTCGAGTGGTCTCATGCGCAGGAGTTCTCCAAGATGATCCCCAAGCTCCTGGCGGCAGGTTGTCATATTCGCAAGATCTGTGAGTCGGGAAACCGCCCCCTTTAATCGCTCGTCACTTACCATACACTATAGTAAGCGGAGGCGGTGGGTGGGGATTAAAGCAAGGTCTGTTGTCTCTCGACCCTCAGACCAGGCATTCCACCGATGACCAAGAAGACGTCGAGAGCTTTATCAGGTCCTTCAATGGTGACGAACATGCGGGGGGTATTGTAACCCCTGGCTCATACGTGCAGTTCTTCGTTGAGCCAGCCTCCACTCCCGAGGAAAAACTCGAGGCCTGGAGAGAGGTTGTAGGGCAAGATGACGACCTTGGTCAGTCGATGTTTGTCTTGGGGACGCAGGGTTCGACAATAGTTGACACTCCACCCCCGGGCGAGATCGAAGTCTGCTTCGATGTTTTCGGTGCCATCTCTTCCCAGGGCATATATATCACTTCGGCCGAGGTTGAAGACGATAAAATTGGGCTCTGTACCATCACGACTAAGATCGATGCACCAAACTCACGCGTTGTCTCGAAAGTCCTGTTTAAACGAGAAGGGTAAGATATAAAGCTTCTCCTCTTCTGAGCTGTTAAGCAGAAGTCATTTGCTCGACTTGGTTGTATGCTTCGTCCTGGTTTGTAGCCTACCTACTTTGTATTGTACCATTATACCGAATTGCTTGTTAAAAAAAAACACGGGGCAACGGAACTGTAGATATAGAAATATCTCTTTGGAGAGCTTAGGAAGATTCAAGCGTAAAACTATTTTCTCTTTGTACAGGCGTATATAAACGCTAGGTTTGGATGCCAAAGGGGGCAATCACGCAATTTAAGCCCCGGATTTAGATGGGCCTCTTTCCCCAATCTCCTCATTTCACCATTCAAACTCACTCGGGCCGAATTCACATTGAGAATCTACAATCCACTCTCACTCGTCTTGAATCAAGTAACACATGCTTACAACCCTTCCTCATTCATATAGAAAATAACCCCACTCCCGCTTGCCCTCGATCTCGAGTCCTCGACCCGACGACTTACATCTACGGATAAAAAAGACAAGAAATATCCCCTATAAATCAATACCTCACAGCTCACTCACAATGGCCACCGTGACAACATCTAATCATGTCAGTCGAGCCAAAATCGGCATAATCTCGCTCGGCGACATGGGCAGCGGCATTGCTCGACTCCTTATCGCAAAGGGCTACTCTGTCGCCACAAACTGCACTGGTCGAAGGCAAATATACCCCCCATACTTGAACCAAGTTATAACGATTAGGTATATATCCTTGCTAACACCACTCTACAGCCAAGACACCATCAACCGAGCCGAAGCTGTCGGCGCCGAGGTCCTCCCCACAGACGCTGCCCTGCTCGAGGCATGCGATGTGATCTTGTCTATCGTCCCTCCTCGAGACGCCGTCGCCACAGCGGAGCGCATCGTCTCGGCGCTTTCGTCGTCGTCGTCGTCGTCGCCGTCGTCCTCCTCATCATCCACGCGCACATCCCCTCTCTACTTTGCCGACATGAACGCCGTATCTCCGGCCTCCGTCCGAGCCATTGCCGCACTATTTTCTGACTCGTCGTCCCCTGTTCGCTTCATCGATGGGAGCATCCTCGGCGGGCCGCCCTCACCCTCCCCCCCCAGGGCATCGCCTAGCGGCGACGAATCCTCTCCCGTTGTTGTCGTCGTCGAGGAGGGGGAGGAGGAGGACGAGGAGGAGTGGTACCGCCCTCTCCTCCCCACATCAGGTCCGCACTCGTTCGCCTCCATCCCAGAATACGGCGCCCACCTCTCCGAAACCCTGCAGGCAAAGCACATCGGCCCCGAGATCGGCGCCTCTTCCGGTCTGAAGATGTGCTTCGCCAGTCTGAGCAAAGGCTACGCGGCCATTGCTGTGCAAGCCGTGACAACGGCAAAAAGGCTGGGCGTGCTCGACAACCTGCGCGACGCGCTGGCCACCATCTTCCCGGCGAATTTGGCGCGCATGGACAAGGCTGTCGTGGGCATGGCGCCCAAGGCGTATCGGTGGGTGCGCGAGATGGAGGAGATCAGCGCGACACACGCCCAGGAGGGCGGGTTCCAGCCCGAGCTCATCTTTTCCGGCGCCGCGAGGGTGTTTCAGACGGTGGTGGAGGATACGGTTCTGGGCGAGGAAAAAGTCGGGAGGAGGAAGAGGGGCACGACCGCCGAGGATATTGCCGATGCGATGCTCGAAGGTATTGATAGGAAGAGGAAGAAGACGGAGTGATTCAGAGATAAATATATATAGACAAATGTTTAAAGAAAAAAGGCGTATCAGCTACACTACCCCCCCTACTATAGTATCGTCGGTTTCAAGAGTGGTAGATTTGGCATATACCATTCTGCGGAGATGCAGACATCGAGTCACAAGTGGCACGGCTAAGGTCTATCTATATATATATATATATATATATAACTAACTATTAGCTTTACGAATATACAGTCAGACTATCACTTTTACAGACAATATCATAGACTAGATATCTAATAGCGATGTACTCCGTACCAATTAACGGTTGGCTAGGACGAAGTAGTTATGAATCATCAAAACACAGGCCATTAGGAGTTCCTGAGGGGGGAATCATATCAAGTGACAAAAGATACATTACCTGTTGTCAGGGTTTGTCTACCGCTGCTTCATGGCCTCTGTTAAGACAAGTTTAAGAAGGGTATTTTATGCCAACCAAGAACATCTCTCTCCTTGAAAACTAAAGTAAAACGGCGAATCTACGAGAAAGAAGGATATCATAACTGAATCCAGTCCGTCCTTCGCATATTCCACTGATGCTGTGAGTCGGTTCGAAGCAAAAAAAAGCGGGCAGGCTACATACACCGAAGCAATATATCAAGTTCATCACTGATAACCTTCTGCGAGGAATCCATTTTCCAAGAAGTATATACATGTAACATATAATCAAGCGAGTTGGCCGTGGTCAACGAGGCGAATGCTCATTCAGTCTTATGGCCTTTTCGTAGCGACGTGTTCCAAGCACCTCCATTAGTCCCTATGGCGCTGCTCTATTCATACACCCCTCACTCGATCATGTCGATATCGTCGTCGATAGGTGGCTGCGCGCTGGTGGCGTTTCCACTGTTCGTAGGGGCAGGACCAGCATTGCTTTGTTGCCCATTGCCTCCGCCGCCAAAATAATCATCCATCTCAGCGTCCAGCTCTTCCTGTGTTTTCTTGGGCCGACCCTCGCGACCCTCACGACCGCCAGTGTGTTCTCCCCTCTCGCCTCCTCGATCTCCTCCGCGGTCTCCTCTTCTACCTCCTCCTCCCTCGCGGCGTGCGCCGGGTCTGCGGCCGGTATCACGTCCCCTTCTGCTCGGAAGCGGGCTGCGAGACCGACTGGCCTTGCCGCCGGGCCTGTACCTATCAGTGCCTCTACGCGCAGCCTCCTCATCCGACTCGCGACGTGGCGAGAGCGATCGCGAACGTCCGCCAGGATACGTAATGCGCTCAGCAAGTGGGCGACCAGGCACAATGGCGGTATCGAAAGGATTCCGTCTTGGACCGGTAGGCATCAAAGTGAGACGAATCGGTTGCCCTTGTGATATGTTAGTTAGTATATGGTTCCCTTTGGATAACATCTTGTTTTTGAGTCGCACAGACCTGCAGCGTTTGCGCCATCATACTCTCGAATTGCCCTGGTGGCATCGGCATTGGATTCGTAGGTGACGAATGCGGTACCTTCCGAGCGTCCAGCACGGTCGTACTTCATGTCGAGCTTGACAACTGTTCCCATTTTCGAGAAAAGTTCCTAATAGAATCAGCATTGGGTGTCTTCATTGTCCACGCCAGTCAAACTTACCTGGAGGTCCTCTTGGGTCAATTCGTAATGGATGTTATCCACTCTGATTTTCGACACCCGGGATTCGCTGGCTTCAAGTATCAGAAATAGCCCCTTAGCGATGGGAGGGGGTCTTCTATCCTACCTAGCACCATCAGGCGAGGGTTGTCGTCGGCGTTGGCCAGATCGTCGGCCTCCTACTCCCTGGTCAGCAAGCCGCAACATATTGTACCAAGCCCGCGCGGATATAATGTACCATTGTCGTCTTGGAATCTATCGTGTACCCATTCGCTGCAGGAAAAAAAAGATTGTCAATGCGTTGTTCGCCGGTCTGTATTCTTCGATCGTGGAGTTGTACGTACGAGTCTAGGTTTCGTGGTGCATCGTCTCTGAATGACTGTCCCGCCGAAGAAGTCGGGAGCTGTTAGCCGGAGGTTCAACCAAGTTAGCTTCCTCGGCCGCGATCCGAGGCATCATCGAGCAGAGGTCGTTTGTGTATGGCTGCGTCGAGATCTTATGGGTGGCCGGAAAGAAGCGTGTCTGAGGGGGGGAGGAGAGGTATCAACCTGTCCGGGATCCTAAGTACGGATGCACCTGTGGGATGGGAATCGAATATTTTGTTGAGGGTTCCGTTTTGTCACACACCTTTCTAACGCCATCGCGGGGATACTCTTGTCTCTCGCGTCGACGACCGCCATTGCCGCCATTGCCGCCATTGCCACGAGGGCCACCAGGGCCACGAGGGCCTCTGCCGCCGCCGTTCTGAAGCCTTCAAGTCAGTCGAAGAAACAAGGAAGGAGGGGGAAGAAAAACCGCGATACGAACCTGTTCACGAGCCTGCTTTTGCTCAGCGACAATCTCGTCAAGGCTACGGTCCATAGTTTCAGTCTTTTGGATGTTGAGAATGTGATTGCGATTGCTGTCGACTTGCGGTTTTGGGGTTTGGGAGAAGTTGGAGTCGAGGACGCGGCTCAAGGCTGTTACAGCAGCGCGAACCAACCTTGCGCAGATGTGTGGGGCAGCGGCAAATATGGCATGGTTTGGGCTGCAGCAAAGACCAACAATGGATCGCTGCTAAAACATGAGTTTATTCCCCCAACAAAGTCTATTCACTGCGCAGAGGTCAATGACATGTACTGTACCTATGGTTAACTACCTAGTAACAACCAATTTCCTATTTATTGTTGTGTAAATCGTGTTTTTCCCCCTTCATTTTAGAGATCTAGACTGTCCCTTGGAAGACAATTGATTTAGTAAATTACCTAGGGTAGTTGTCAAATTGAGAGACACAATGATACAGGCACGCACACCATGACAAAACACCAGTCAAAAGTCATAAGTTTCAGTCTACGCATTTTTGTGAAAGCCTCCTCGACGACACTAGGTACAGATGACACAGATAAAACGTCGATAAAGGCAATCGAAAAACCTGCCCTTTTTGATAGGCTCCAAGCACCAAGCACCATCCAATTAGATTAGGGTGCAGGCGCTTTCCCCCCTACCAGCGCTTTTTGGTGAACAAATATCACCAGATGCCACAGGCCCGCAAAATTCCAAGTTCAGTAAAACCGCAATCCTTCTCCTCTATCAGAAACCGCAACACGATGCCCCCACGTATATTGCTGAAAAGTTGATGTCGATTTGTGGATGTGTGGTGGGGTATGCCGAGAGAAAGAGAAAGATATCCGTTGTTGAGAGAGAGAGAGAGAGAGAGAGAGATAACTTAAATCAGGTCGGCCACATTCATGGGCATCTCCTCAATTTGGGTGCTGTAGAACTGCTCGATCTCGCGCATCATGCGCACATCCTCGGCGGTGACGAAGTTGATCGCAACGCCCTTACGGCCGAAACGACCACCACGACCAATGCGATGAATGTAGTTCTCGCGGTTGGCGGGAAGATCGTAGTTGATGACCAGCGAAACCTGCTGGACATCAATACCACGGGCAAGGAGATCGGTGGCGATCAGCACACGCGAAGAGCCGGACCGGAACTCCTTCATAATCAGGTCACGCTGGGCCTGGTCCATATCTCCGTGCATGGCGGAGACGGTGAAGTCACGGGCGGTGAGCTTGTCGGTGAGCCAGTCAACCTTTCTGCGGGTGTTACAGAAGATAACAGCCTGGGTGATGGTGACGGTCTCGTAGAGATCCGACAGGGTGTCGAGCTTCCACTCCTCCTTCTCGACGGCGATGTAGAACTGCTTGATACCCTCGAGGGTAAGCTCGTCCTTCTTAACCAGGATGCGGACAGGGTCGCGCATGAACTTGGTGGTGACCTCAAGGACGTCCTGGGGCATGGTGGCAGAGAGCAGAACCACCTGGGTGGACTGGGGGAGGAGCTGGAAGATATCGTAGATTTGCTCGGTGAAACCACGCTAGGTAGGACACAGGTTAGCATCCCAATCGAGTTACACCGACCTCGCCATGCAAAGATAAACTCACCGACAGCATTTCATCGGCCTCATCGAGGACGAACATCTTCATGGAGTCGGTCTTCAGGAAGCGACGCTGAATCATGTCGTGAACACGGCCGGGGGTTCCAACAACGACCTGGGGACCATCCTGAAGAGCCTTCATGTCATCACGAACGCTGGTGCCGCCAATGCAGGCGTGGCACTCAATGTTCATGAAGTCACCAATAGCGACAACGACCTTCTGGATCTGCTGGGCAAGCTCGCGAGTGGGCGCGAGGATAAGGGCCTGGCACTGCTTGATATTGGGGTCGATCTTCTGGAGGACCGAAATGGAGAAAGTAGCGGTCTTGCCAGTACCGGACTGGGCCTGAGCGATAACGTCGTGACCTGTAAACGTCAGCTACAAGTCGGGGGATCCGAGAAGACTGTGCGAAGCTCACCCTTGATAACCGGCATAATAGCGCGCTGCTGGATAGCAGACGGGCGTTCGAAACCATAGGCGTAGATTCCTTCGAAATGTCAACAGGCATCCTATCGCCACCCCACTTTATCATCCTGAAAGGGGGTTCTCTTACCTCGAAGCAGCTCCGACTTCAGGTTCATCTCATCGAAAGAGTCGACCGTCTCATCGTAGTTAGACTCGATCTGTCCTGTAGTCGCAGTCGGGTTAGCAGGCGCACGAGAAGTCGGCAGGCGACCCAGCGTTGGGCATTGGAGCAGTGCTGGAAGGGAGGCGGGCAGCGCGCAAGTTGTGCGCATAAGTACGCAGCGATGCGATCCCAAAAGCAAGCTCGCGCAAAGAGAACGTACCCTCAGGGACGTCCTCGAGTCCCTTGTCCGTAGCCATGATTGCGGTAGTTTCGCAAAAAAAATCTAGATCCAAGCCCTGCTTAGATCTAGAAATGCTCTCGAAGAGTTGAAGAGAGAGTGGGGTTGCGAGAAAAAAATCCGCAAACGAGCGATCGATGCAGAGATCTCGAGCGAGATTAGATTACGAGAAGGTAGATAGATTCAAAGCTCCCAGTATACTACTGAGAATCCTGAATCTAGAAAATGTCGCAAGGTGTGGTGTCTGGTTCTTCGTTTGGAAGTGGTGGTGAGCAGAAGAAGGAAAAGACTGGGCAGTGGCCGTGATAAAAATTCAATTTGGCGAGCCCAGAAATTATTGGCGCCTAAGGCATCCACATTTCCCCTCCAAACCTGCGCTGCGCAGCCAGCGGGTGGCACTGGTGGGGCATGCGACTTTGCGACCAGAGGAGCGGCGAATGCTGCCCCACCATTTTGGTCAAAATTTTGTGCATGTTTTTTTTTCCCTCTGTCAACCATATGGTGGGGGCGACATACATCTGCCATCCTGCGTGCGACGAAAGAGTCAATGTCCCTCCTTTGCCCCATCCCAGCATCAACCACGCACTCTCGACGTTTCGACTCATTTGGCAACCAGTGGCGCCAAGTGCTTGCGCCGATGCATGCATGTTACATTCTGACCCGTCCAGTCTGACACCTAACCTACCTCTTCTATCCTATAAGATCTTCTCATACCGTTGAACCCCAGCATCGGTTTTCCGGGGCGGTTCAAGATGCTATTGTCAAACGACCAACGGCAAACCACAAAAATGCTAAGCTTTGAGGCAAACGGGGCTAAGAAGAGTCACAAAATGACTGTGACTGGTACCCTGGATCAGGATCAAGATCAGGATCCTTTGAGCACTGGGCCAGCGATCCCTTCACACCCCCTCGGCCTCAAGCCCTTGGGCAACAAGTATTTTCACAGCGGCAAAGATGCTCGGAAACACTTGGGCACTTTGCAAGCGCTGCCTGACGAGGTGCTCATGCAGCTCCTCGAGTTCTTTGATCAGCGCACTTTGAGGTTGCTGGGATACACTTGCAGGTTTCTGTTTGCTCATTGCATTTCTGACGATCTTTGGAAATCCATATTCTTATCAGAGTAAGTTGCGTGCTCTTTCGGGTCGCCATCCGACCTCGCCCCCCTTTTACTATGCGCCACAAACTGGTTGCAGCTAAAGGTTGAGTGCGATATCATGGTTTTCTTAGTTCACGAACCGCTCGTTTCAAGTTTCTGGTAGAATAAAGGCAACATGAAGAAACATGTACCTAGCTTGGATCCAGCTTCAATGTCCCAGTGGTTATGTTGCTTTATCTCTCGAGACAGGGTCAGCAGTGCTCGGCTCGATTCTCCATTGACCGAATACAAAGCTACAAAGGTGTTAACAAAAGTTTCAGGTCTAGATTTGCGAAACAATCGTCTTTTGAATGGCTGGGCACGTGGAGAGCCACAGTCCTCGGCCTCTCGCAGCCCCAAGAGGGGCAGATAGACTGTAGCAGCGTCTTCTCGGATGTGCTCCATCGCCCATTCGTCTGCAGTCACATCTCCTTGCAGCAGTTCACTACGAACATCCCCGCAAGAAATGAGATTGACCGCTTAAAAGACCTCTCGTATGCAGAGTTCGCAGAGAAATGGAGCAACAAGCCGTTTATCTTGACCGAATACGTCTATTCTTGGCCGGCATACCAGTCATGGAGCCTCGAAAACCTTCTCGAGCTTTACTCGCATGTCAGTTTCCGCGCCGAGGCCGTGGACTGGACATTCGCAACCTACTACCAGTATATGATCAATAACCATGATGAAAGCCCTCTTTACCTGTTCGATCGCAAATTCACCGAGAAAATGGGGCTTGAAGTCGGCAAGCAAGAGGGTGCAGCGTACTGGAAACCCGATTGCTTTGGATCCGATCTCTTTGAGCTACTGGGGCCAGCCCGACCAGCCCACCGATGGCTTATCATCGGGCCAGAAAGGAGCGGCTCTACTTTCCATAAAGACCCCAACGCCACAAGTGCTTGGAACGCCGTCATTCGGGGTGCCAAATACTGGATCATGTTCCCACCAGCGGCCGAAGTGCCTGGTGTATATGTCTCTAAAGATAACAGCGAAGTCACCAGCCCGCTCAGCATTGCTGAGTGGCTACTAGAATTTCAAGCCGAAGCCAGGAAGCTGCCGCAATGCAGAGAGGGAATTTGCAAGGCAGGCGAGATCCTTCACGTCCCGAGTGGTTGGTGGCATCTGGTCGTCAATATAGAGGCTGGCATCGCTCTGACTCAGAACTTCGTACCCAAGTCCCATCTCCCCGATGTGCTCTCTTTCCTGAGAGACCGGCCAGAACAAGTATCTGGCTTCACTCGAGAGATATCCGATCCGTACAATCTATTCGTGGCTCGCTTGAGGGAAGAGTATCCCGACCTACTCGAGGAGGGTCTCCAGCAACTGACAGAAAGACAAGCCCAGAAAAAGCGAAGATGGGACCTCGCGGTCGGGAATACCGCGCCTGGGAATGAAGATGAAGATGAGTCACAGAAAAAGAACAGCACCGGTTTTAGTTTTGGATTCGGTTTCGGAGATGAAGAGGAGGAAGAAGAGGAGGCAGATGAAATACCATGATAAGAGTGAGAAGGTTTGTGCTTGCTGATAGCCGGCCTTGGTAGGCCGGCCGTTCCATGAGGCCAGCCTGCTCAGCCCATCATATAAAGTCCGTTTAAGTTTCGCCGACGGGGCCAAAGCACGTCGATCATAATTACCCGCTTCGTACTGTACTCCATCCCTCGGCCTGCATTAGTAGGTTTGTAGCGTCCTCGTAGGTCCGTTTGCTGCCTTCTCTCGAGCACCTAACTTGAATTATGTCCATGTCCGTCCCTGTGTCTGCGGGTCGGGTCATTATTCATGCCTCAAAATACCTGTAAGCACAGATGGGCACTTCACTTGTGAGGTGAGACGATGCGCTGCGCCGAGGAAGCTGCGGCCGCCCACTTGGCGTCGCTGACAACTTAAGAAGGAAATTACAAGTCACCCTCTCTGCCAGCATTGCTGCTCCCCAAGTGAAAGGAATGTTGCCTGTATTCGCCATTTGCAAATCAGATTTACCATCGACAAAACGAGAAGCCTGTGTTCACCTCCTGTCTCTTTGCTGTCGGTGAAACATCCGAGGCGTCTTGTTTCTTTGTCTGGAAGGGCTCCCAGGGTCGGACTGATCCTGGTACATACTTATGTCATTAGGTCGCGCCAATCAGCTCGTTCTTCATCCCGGTGTTGGGGCGTGCGCTAGCCAATTCCCGGCAGCCCTTCATTTTGGGTCACAGACGTCCATGCAGACCTAGGCCACGCCATACTGTCCAGGTGGGTGCTGTGTGTTAGGGGTCACAGCGATTCCTGGATACCCAGCCCGGGCATCTCTGACCCCTCGACCCCACGCCCACCGTTTCCATCACAGGCGGCAACCCCCCCCATCTATCCACTCTGTCCAGGCTGTCCAACGCAACAGGCATTCTCCCGCGACTGTGCTTAACAGGCGAGAGTAGGCGTTCCAGATCCATCTCCATTCCATCCAAACCTGCCACTGCAGCGGTCTCCGAAACCCCGATCACCAGCTGAGCTCGCCTTCTCCGGGCCAACAACGTGCTGCGCTTGGTTTCGGTGTCAAGATCCTTCGGTCCTCCGGTCTGCGGTTCTGTTTGTCAGATTCGGGTTTCCCAATAACGTCGTCTATTTTAAAGCACTATCTATGCTCAGACTACAACTCCCGTCAACCCTCGACCCTCGACCCTCGACAACTCGACAACTCGACAACTCGACAACTCGACAACTCGACAACTCGACAACTCGACCCTCTTTTCCCCTCCCTCATACTCGACTCCATCCTGGCCTCGTCCAATCTCCAGCTAGCAAACCCCCGAACTACCCAGCTACCCCCCTTTCCGACTTCCAACCAATACCATGTCCACGAACAGCGTTCCAATATGCCCCTAGACGGACCTCTGTCATCTCCATCGTGACTTCACGCGGACCTCCAACCCTACCGTTTGTACGGTTTCCTGGTGAGACAACGGCCGGGCTCGTACTCTGCGTCCGGTGGAACGCCGACCCACCTCAATCTCTCTGGACGCATCTCCGTCGGTCGGGGTAGTCGGACTTGGAACACAGAAAACACAGAGTCATACTCCGCCTCGTTGTTGGTCGCACCTCCTTTGCGATCCAGCCTGGGCTTCCTTCCCAATAATCCGACTAAACATACCCAGATCTGAGCACAGATCCCGAACTTGGCTTGGGCCTTCACACGCATCATACACCTGCGAAAACAACACCAACGTCCCCTCACCTCCACGCGTGCTCGCCAGGCGCAAACATGGTCTCCGACGAGACATACGAGATATGCCTCCCAATCCTCCAGGACCCGAGCCTGGAGGATGAGGAGAAGACGGACAAGCTGGAGGAGGTCTTGAAGGAGAAGACAAGCCTGACTGGGCAGGGTCTCGAGAATGCCATATTGGATGCCATGTGGAGATATCGTGACGGGCCGGGCAACGCTACTTCTCCGCAGCCGATACGACAAACCATCCTTCGACGGCCATCGCCGGCTTCTTGGCGTGGCCCTGGCACCCCGCTCCCGGGATCGCCTCGTCTGGGTGTCAGCCCGCTTGCCCCTCCAGGGTTCGTGCCGACAAACTTTGGCCGCGCCAAGTCGTCAACTGCTCCCTCGCCCTTTGGCTCCCCGCGGCCGTCTCCGCGCCTCGCCTTTGCAGCGCCAGTTCCGCACAGTCCAAGCTTGAATGCTTATCAGTTTGCCAACGACGATGCCCCATCACAGGAGGTATTCGGAGACTACCAGTCTGAAATCGTAGACTGGCTCGTCAGCGACGATGCTATTAGCGTCACTTCCTCTATCGGCGGGTCAAGTGGGCTGAATGTTGCTGCCCCGGAATTCGTCTCGTCGCAGCAGAATGACATGACCCCCTATGATATGTTAAGGTCGATTCTGGGACAGTCCAAGACGGATGAAGAGATAGGTGCTGCTCTCGCTATGCACGGCTACGACCTTGGGGCCACAGTCGCGGCCATTATGGACACACAGATGCAAGATAACCTCGCGCTAGCCGCCCAGGCTGAGGAGGCTCAGGTTGTGGTGATTGGCAAATCAATGACTCCTGATGCTCGTCCAACGACTCCGGCAGACCAACAGAAGTCGGGCGTCATTTGCAAGTTTTATCTGTCTACTGGACAGTGCCTGCGATCAGATTGCCGATTCAGCCACGACCTAAGCAGTCACATCTGCAAGTAAGTTGTGAAAAGACGTTGTACATGGCTCAAGACAATACTAATATGGTTTCAGGTACTGGGTGGCAGGCAGCTGTCTAGCTGGCAATACGTGCATTTTCTCCCATGACCCAGCACATCTAGTCAATAGACTGCATATTGACGGCTCAAGCACACCGCCGACGCAACACGCAACTGTCAATGTTCAAGATTACAACAGCTTTCCGTCGCTACAGCCGGCTACTCCAGAACAGTTACCCGTTTTTGCCGCGTCTTCCAGCTATCCGTCTGTAGGGATCACCCCCCCGCCGGGCTTCAAGGCACATCATGGATACCCCGGAGAGCGCCCGCGTTCCCGGCCGAGCAGTCGGCACCAGCAGAAGGAGATGATGCAAGCTGCCCCTTCGCCAGACGATGCGGACGCATTCCCTTCGCTAGGCTCTGCCTCGGCAAAGCAGGGCAAGAAGCATCATGGTAAGAGAGGTGGACATGGCCACGGACCCAAGGAGAACTTTACTCCGAGTACGCTTGCGGACATTGTCAAGATGTCGCCATCGCCGACTCTAGGGGCCGTGCGACAAGACCGCAAGCTTTCCCGAAACGGCAGTTCGACCAGCATCCGCAACGGAGAGAACAGTGCGGCTGCCCAGGCGATTCCGAACCCTAAGCACATACCCTGGCTGGAGACGGGAGAGAAAGCCAATAAGACATATCTCAAGGCGCGCCAGGAAGCTATTAAGCATGGCGGCCTTAGGAACAAGTTTCTACAGAGGTATGACATGCCGCATGGGGTGCAAGACTGCAGAGCGATGCTGACGTAGTGTTTTCAGTGCCGCACAAGCTTGGAACCGCAACGATGCCAGGGCGGCCAAGGCTCTGAGTCTTCGCGGGCAGAGCGAGAACGACCTAATGAGAAAGGCGCACCGCGAGGCTGCTAATCAGCTCTACGAGGAGCGTAACAAGGACAAAGCAAACTGCCCCGAGATCTATGTTGACCTACACGGGCTCCACCCCGACGAGGCGGTGGAGTATCTCGAGGGCATCCTGATGGAGAACGTGACGGAGAGCAGGCCGATCTACGCCATTACAGGCACGGGTCATCACAGCAAAAACGGCAAGGACAAAGTGGGCAAGGCGCTGCGGGGCTTCTTGAACGAGTGGCGATATGCCTACCGCGAGTTCTCGGTGCCTGGCGACAGGAACAGTATGGGTGGGATTCTGGGGATTGACGCTCGCAGCTGGGACAAGACACTGTCGCGAGACGGGCAGTCGCTGGCCAGGAAGGATGACGATGGCAAAGAAGAGGTAGATATTCTATCCCAGGGCGTTGAGATCGGGGAAGGCAAGGTGAAGCTCCTGGTCAGAGACCCGTCAGTCCTGAAGGAGCCTCCCAAGGGCCCTTCTGGAAATAGGGGCAGATGACAGCTATAGAGGCGGAGAAGCTATGTCCAAGGACTTATAGGACCTTTCGGCAGAGAGAGTAGCATATCTTCGCCGAGGTCGAACAGCAAAGTGGTAGTATAGAGCAATGAGCATAAGGACTAGCTACAGGGCGAGATTTCAACGTCTCGGCTATGGAAGCTTCAAACTCAAACTGAGGCATCCAACCATATCGAGGGTACGGAAAGCTTTGTTCAGTATGGTAGACGTGATGGATGTGGGTTTCGGTGTGGGAGGAGTGCTGGTGGTGGCAGACGCAGTGCATGTATGTACATGTACATGGACCCCTGACGTTGGCCGCTGTTGTGGACATGTTGTATGTGCAATACAAAGTTGCAGGACTGTATGTTTACTACAACTTCCCACAGTCGCATCATTACCTAAGGTACATTTGATTTTGATCCGATGGTCGAGACCTAAGGCCAGGCTTGCAAGATGTGGTCATGATTTTGTAGTGCCCTCTATGGTGGATCAAAATACCTACCTAGAGAGTACTCTGGTCACCTCCACCTCCTCTAGAACCTTAGTGTAGCTTATTTACGGATTACAGCGCAATTGCGCCCAGCGCCCTGTGCCGTTTTCGTCTGTCAGCTCGGTCTTTTTCTCGAACCAAGCGAGCGAGTGAAGGGGTCAGGGTGCCAAGGTGCCAACAAGGGTGGTTCTGTCAGCTTCAGGTGGGCTCCGGGGCTGAGCCTCGTTTCGTCCGATCCATCCTGACGTTTTTACTCGACTGCCTCCTGTATACCAGGAAACCCGGAAACGCACGCCCAACGGCCCAAAACCTCGACCGACCAACTTTGTCCACTCTGACAAGGCAACTCGGATCTTTATTTTATTTTTTACTTTTCTGTTTGGGTTCGGCGCAAAATCCGTGTAACACGTTCGCATCTCAATGCAATGGCTGTGACGTCGAGCTAGCACGAAATCCAACCCCAACGAAAATAGCTAGTCGACGGACGAGTCGACCTTTGCAGTGCTGGGAATTGGTTGACCTAGGTCGTTTTCCAACTGGAAAAAGGAACAAGATTAGAGTGAATAACCCGGTTATCGGTGGAGGAAAGACGAGAGTTTAACCCGATCATCATCCCCCCAATTCGTCACACCGAATCTACCAGATCTCGAGAGCTCTTGCTACCTACATACGCTGTACAGCTTGCTCACCCGGCCGCACGATGGCAGTAGTAGCAGCAACAATAACAACAACAACAACAACAGGTGGAGGTGGAAGAAGGCTCGGCAACGACCAAGACAACACCATGTCAATCCCATTCCCCAAACTCACCGGCGACAACAGCACGCTGCCGTCCCGCCCGCGCAGTCTAAGCGAGTCCTCCTCGAGCGCCTCGTCTACAAATTCCGCCTCGGAACCGGTGCTCGCACCGCCATGGTCCGCGCGACAACAACAAATACCGAACCACCCTCTGTCCGGCTCCCGCCGCCTTTCCACGCGCACCCCGTACTCTCTCCGGCAACAACAAGACGCCGCCGCCGAAGCAGCCGAGCAAACATTCCTCGCCTCGGCAATCCGCACAGGCAAATCCCTCGCGCTCAAGGCATGGCTGCTCTTCCTTTCGCTCTCGCCCATACAAAAGGGGCTGGTCATCATCGGCGGCATGATCCTCGCCGCCCTTGGGCTGACCATGCTTGTCTTTTCGCATCGCATCTTCGCCGCCCTCGGCCCCATCGCAGACAAGTGGCATGACCTACCCTTCGGGTGGGCGATCGTCTGGGTCTTGTGCTTCTGCACCGCGTTCCCGCCGCTCATCGGCTACTCGTCTACCGTGACGGTCGCGGGCTTTGTGTACGGGGTCCCCAAGGGCTGGCCGATCGTGGCGACGGCGACGGTGGCCGGCAGCACCGTGGCCTTCTTCACCAGCCGCGGCGTGTTCAGCGGGTACGTGCACAAGCTGGTGGGGAGCGACAGGCGGTTTGTCGCGCTGGGCCAGGTGCTGAGGAGGGATGGCGTGGGTGTTTTGGCCATGATTAGACTCTGCCCCTTGCCGTACAGTCTCAGCAATGGGTTCCTGGCTACCGTGGGGAATATCAAGCCTCTGACATTTGCGGTCGCCACGGGGCTAGCGACGTGAGTGTTTTCCCATCTTTTTTTGGGGGCTTTTTTTTAATTAAAAAAAATAATAAAATGGAGAACTTTGCTAACAACATATGTTATGTCACATATAAAGACCTAAACTTCTCATCCACGTCTTCATCGGCAGCCGCCTCGCCGAGCTAGTCAAGAGCGGCGACAAAATGTCCACCAGCGACCGAATCATCAACTACGCCAGCATCACCTTTGGGGCCCTTGTCGGCTTCGGCGTCGGGCTCGTCATCTACAGACGCACAATGGCGCGGGCGGCCGAGATTGCGCGGGAGCTAGGCGACGAAGCGGGACTCGGCCACGGAGAGGGTATCGAAGAGGAGGAGATGGTGGCCGACGCTAACAATAGCCGTGACTACGGCGACTACGATGACGATGACGAGCACGGCCGGCTGATGAGACCTCGTGGCAATGCCATTCCGGCGGCTGAGCAGGACGCCGCGGCGCTGATGATGGACGACGACGATATCTCGCTTTGGGATACCGATGGCGGGTATCACGACAGCTGGGAGGAAGGTGAAAGAGGTGACAAGCAAGGTATTGTCGTGAGTGGTGGCTTGAAGAGGTAACTATCATACGTGCGATCTTTAAAGACAGGATCGATATCACAGCCAAGCGCGGGGGAGAGAGGTCTAAAGATTCGAGGTGTTTCGTGTTCCCTTTTCTTCTTTTTTTTTTTTTGTCAATTTTTTTCTGGGTGCATTTGAGGGCGTTTCTGGCGGTGTCTCTGAGACGGACGAAAGAGGGTCCAAAGTTTTTTTTTTTTGTTAACTTTTGGGTTTTACTGCTAAAGGGGGATTCGCGCGCGTGAAGAATAGACAGCCGGCAACGCTGTGTGCGGACGGAGTAGTAGTGGGAGGCAAGATCGTACATCCACCATCACGAGGTGTTTGTTGTATTATCAAATGTTTAGACTGTTTAGAAACACGCTGGCTGGGAAAAGAGGGGACGAGTTCTCTTTCCGCTAGCCAGAAATACATCGCCATGTTGTCATAATTCCGTAGTGCAATAATCATCATCACTCAACAAGAGTTGGTATCCCCTTACAAATGCATCGACACAATGCTATATAGCCTTCAACGCCTCGCTACCCAAACATGAAAAAAAGAAACAAAACGGACGTTTGACAATACCGGTACATCCCAAACAAATAAGTAGTCAGGGAAGGGGAAATCCCAACTCATTGCCCCTGAAAACGCTGCATGAACTGTATGGCCTGCTCCATGGGATACCCAATGAAGACTGGTCCAGAAATATTAAAGACCATCTGGGGGGGTGGATGGCCGCTCGCCGCATCTGCGGCCTTGGGTGGTATAGGCATCTCAGCTAGGTTCACAAACGCCGGCCGTGGTGGGCTCGACGGCCGTGCGACACGGGTTTTGACGGGGGTGGATGGCGGATGCTGGACCTCGGGCTCCAAGCCCGCGTCGACCACACCTTGGTGAGGTGCCTCTTCTGTCTTGGGGAACGGCGGCGGGAAACCCGGTTTCGAAAAGTCGAAAGGGCATTTCCGAGGAGCACTGGTTGGTGCCGACGCCTCTTTATGAGGAGGGGGAGGAGGGGGAGGAGGGGCCCGGAGAGGACTGTGCATTCTCACGGGAGCTGGCGGTGGGGACTCGGGCCGTTGAAGGTCATCCGGTCGGAAGCCGGCCGTCAAGGGAACTGGGATCCCCCAAGGTCGACTCGGCGACTCGCCCACTCGTACATCTCTTAAGGGACGGTCGAAGTGGCTCACACGATCGTCATCGTCTACAGGTGCTGAGTTTGCCTGCTCAGTGTCACTATCTGTGACAGTCTGGGCCCAGTTCTCGACAACTCGTTTATTCGAGGCTTTGTCCACTTCGGCCAGCTCGTCGCCACCAGCGCGTGCTGAAGGCAACATGGGCTGGTGCAGATGGCTCAAATCGTTAATCATGCTGACAAGATTGCCGTACTTGGCATCGAGCTTCCTTATTTGCTCCTCGTTCTTTTGATAACGACTGACGCACACTTCGTGGCTCCGGGGGATCTCATGTTTATGTGTTTCAACGTAGTGCGCAATCTCCTCGGGCGAGTGCTTGTCAAGAAAACGAATCGGACATTTAGACGCACCAGCAGCTGCGGCCGGCGCAGGCATGTTCTCGTCGAGCATGGCAGCACATATGGGGTCAGAGGATTTATGCGGTGTGGGATCGACTGTGGTCCCAGTCAGGTCTTGCGAGTCATCGGCGAGAGGTTCAGCACCATGATGGAGAGGCTCGGCGGATTCATCGGGCTTGGCAGAAAAAGGGCAGGCTAGAAGGCCCTTCTTGCCTTCCACCGTGAAGTCCTGCTCGAGAACGATCGACATGGAGGTCATGGTCTCGTCGCGTGGCGAGACGGACGTCTCCTTGCTCGATCCTGCGCTATCCTTACTCGCGTCCCCCATGCCTGCAGCTAGCTGTTGAGCTGCTCTCCTGCCTTCCCTGATGAACAGCGCAATCTGGTGCTGCGGGCTGCTTGGCTGAGCGTGCCTGGGCAGAGGCACGGCCGAGGTCGCTGTCACGGGGGGATAGTGTATTTCTGGGGGTATTTGGAGTTTGGCTAGCGTCTCGGAGATCTCGGGCACGGCGGGCGCATATTTGTCGGCGAGGTATTGATACTGGACAGGGCTGAGAGTTAGCTACTCGTGCTGCCACTTGAAATATTGTAAGATATAAAGATATTGATGGGGGTCAGAATGCTAGGATTTTGTCTACATCTACTGCCATGAGACAGCTGCAGATCTAGAGCTAAGATGTTCATCATGGAAAAGAGAGAGAATGAAATTGGCGCAAATGTTGTCTGTCTTACCTGTTCATGCGCATAGCGCAGTTTGTGCTCCAGTATGGTCTTGCGATCGACCAATGCCTGTACTTCGTCGGCAAGAGCGCTGAAAGACTCGGCAAGAGTCTGGGTGAGTTGGAGGAAATTCATCCCATGGGAGGCGGGGGAGATTCGCAATTATTAATGACGAATCGCGAATTCATGGGGAGCATGAGCCACGAAGCTGGGAAGCCTAGGTAAACTCGGTTTTTGTGCTAGAGTTGGGGAACAAATTGCAAAGGCTTTTCCGTTGCAAGCCGTTTTTAATACTAGGCTTTAGGCTCCACTCCGTCAGGCGCTGAACGTTTGGCCGGTTCCGGCATATTTCCTCTAAACCAGGGAGAGCACCTAGGCGGGATCCACCAGATCTGGTCCCTTAACCATAGCTTTGGGACCGACAGACGAGTCAGCGGCAGTGACATCGTGCAGTGAATGACGACCAATTCTCTTGAGATACACAATGTAGTAGTTTACTTGGGAGAAATCATGGCCAATTATAAGTTTTTGGGACAAGCCCTCAAACATTTTTGTCTAGTGAGATTATAGCTAAACTCAAAACAGCTCCTAAGGTACTTCCACACAGTCCATATCATATGTACATGTTCATGTGCATCATGTACCTCCACATTAGACCTGAGCTGGAGATTGGCTAGATGTCCCGTCTCGACGCCAACCGGTACTTGGTTGACTCGGAGCTTTTAGGGATATTATTTTCGTCTTCTTTGGGCCTACGTATTTGGTTTGTATTAATCAATACGTTGACGTGTTGGTACAAAATTGGCGGATACCTTATCGTGATCTACTTGGCGAGCGGGCAACACCTTCCATCGCTTCTCCAATCCCAATTCCTCCTTCCTCCATGTCGTATCCGCCCTACCTACCTCCCTCACTCACTACTACTATACGGCTTACTGATTACAGATCGCATGCTCACTTGACCACCCCCGCTCCTGTATGAGAGAGAGATAAAGGACTTGGGGTTCTACTTATTGATTTCTATTTGGAATTAGCAAGTCCTTTCAACTTAGGTTTCTTTCTCCGCCATCGTCTCGCCTTCTTGGGCGGCTACAAACCTGGTACAGACTTGGGATATAAATCGGGATCGAGAGGCTCCAACCGTCATGGCTGCCGCTATCCAACCAGCGCGTTTGGTCAGCCGGAAGACGCATATAGTTCCTGGTAGGCTGGCCCTGGTTTTCTGCCTTGTAGACGTCTGCATTTGGCCCCCGCTGACTCACGGAACTATGTAGGTAAACTACATGTCACCGAGCTGTTTTTCAAGGTACCCAAGAACTACGCAAACAGTGCCGCTGGGTCTCTCAAGCTGTTTGCCCGCAGTGTCAGGAAGCACGAGCGTCCCATCGTTCCCCTGTCGCCGTCCGAGGTCGAGAAGAGCGAGAGGAAGCCCTACCTCGTCTATCTCGAGGGCGGGCCTGGCTTCGGCAACAGAGAGCCCCAGGAGAGCGCCATCACCCGCCCCGCCCTGGATCGAGGCTACCAGATGCTCTTTTTGGATTATCGTGGCACCGGCTTGAGCACCCCAATTAACGCCGAAGCCTTGTGCGCCGAGGGTGATTATCAGGCCCAGGCCGACTACCTCAAGCTGTTCCGTGCCGACAATATCGTCCGCGACTCCGAGGCTGTGCGTCTTTGTTTGACGGCCGACTTGCCCGAAAAGAAGAAGACCTGGTCCATCTTCGGCCAATCGTTTGGTGGCTTCGTCAGTCTCACCTACCTATCCAAGTATCCTCAAGGTCTCCGCGAGGTCTTTTTGACTTGCGGCCTCGCCCCCGTCCGCCGACCCGCCGAGGACGTGTACCGAGCAACGTACAGAAAAGTGGTTGAGCGAAACCAAGCCTACTACAACAAGTTCCCCGAGGATGTCCACACTGTGCGTCAGCTGGCCTGTCACATCTCGAAAAAGGGAGGCGTTCCTCTACCCGCTGGAGGGAAGTTGACGGTAGACAGGCTACTCAGTCTAGGGGTGGCGTTCGGGAACCACGGGGGCTTTGATGGGGTTCATGCCGTGATATTGAAAATGGCCGCAGATCTGGACCAGTTCGGCTTCCTCACTCGTGCGGCACTGAGTGGTTTTGAACAACAACTACCATTGGATGCACACCCGATCTACGCAATCTTACACGAGGCGGTTTACTGCTATAAGAAGGGCATCGCCTCGCGTTGGGCAGCCTACCATGTTGGCAAACAGATGCAGGAGTTCTCGTGGTTGGGGGGCAAAGCCCCGCTGTTCGACGCGAATGCCACGGAAGCGCCTCTCTACTTCTCAGGCGAGATGATCTTCCCCTCCTATTTCGAATCATATCCAGAGCTTTCCGAGATGAAAGAGGTAGCCCAAATTCTCGCAGACCACGACGACTGGGATGATCTCTACGATGAAGAACAGCTCCTGCGCAATAAGGTCCCCGTCTACGCTGCCAGCTTTGTGGACGACATGTATGTCGACTTTGAGCTGGCACGGGAGACGGCCAGCCTCATCAAGGGCATCAAGCTGTTTGAGACGAACAGCTTGTACCACAACGCTGTCAGGGCGCGGTCAGAAGAGGTCATTGGCCCACTTTTCCGGATGCGAGATGATACGATCGACTGAGTGTGTCGGTCCCATGACCGATATTTTCGTATCCACCAGGCAACACGCCCCAACAGTACACAATTTGGGCTTTCCGGGACTGATTTGCTTGCGCGCCTGTGTAACGAGCAAGGGTCTCTCTACTCGCCTTATTATTATTTTTCGAGAACGAGAGTCCTACGAGATTTGGGCGGGCAGGAAGCACAAGACCGACTTGAGGAAACTGTTGTCATCATTTGCGTCACACACATGGACACAGAGCATTGTTTGTAGTTTTACAACTGCTCTGTCCCACTGTGAGGAGACGGGGAGGGGGTTAATATTGTGCCTTTTGAAACTCCCGAGTCTGCGGACAGTATGATCCAATACACAGTGCATCATCATGAGAGTGCTCGAGGAGTTTCACCTCGCGGGAACTAAACAAAGCATTTGACGAATACCCCATATATTATACATCCAGAAGGAACTTTCGGCATATTGTTTTCTTATGGGTCCCAAGTAATGGAATGCATGTATGTATGTGTGTATGTAGGGAAAGAAAGTGAATGGTATTTTCTTTTATTGGCGAAACTTATTATTGAACTCTTAACAAAGGGGCCAGGGGTTAAAATCTATTCGAGTCAATATTACGTATCCGTTGTAATGACAATTAACCAAAGTATATACCAACCTTATTCTTGAACTAGAACCGTACGGGTGCATTAGGTAGGCAGGGGGAAAAAATAAAGAAGAAAAAAAAAAAAGAGAGAGAGAGAGAGAGAGACGATTTGTTCTCCTTTGGAAGTTTCCTCTTCACTTTCATCTGAGGCTCCTTGGCGCCGTTCAAGTTTTACCTTTACCCCCACAACCATTTCCCGGCTCTCTGACTTCTCTCTCCCGATGTTAGAAATTAAACGATAAAAGTAAATTAGGTACAGTGCCTACCTAGGTAAGGTAGTTAAACATGTAGGCAGGTTGGCAGGAAACCATAGCTAGGTACAACACAGTAGAGGCCACAAAAGCAGGCTTCTAAGTAGGAGGAGGTTTTGCTTCATGAAAATAACAACCCATCTTATCACACCTAAACTGGTAAACTTTTTTTATTCATATATATATATAACAAGAGATAACCTAAACTATCAGCCGAAATCGAACTTTGTGTGCGGGAAATTTTAGCACGGTCCATCATATTTATCGTGAGAGGTGTTGATTGACGTCTATCCAATCTTTTCCACCATTCAGATTTACAACTTGGTGAATTGCAAAGCCTGGCGTGCTATAAATGAAGTAAAATAGTTCAACTGTTCTGCCGGAGTATAATATGGACGCCTCGCAGTGATTACCATGGCTTTTCTTCTTCCCAAAAGATAAGGTAGACAGACAGCTAGGTGGTCCGGCATGGCTGCCCTCCAAACACCAAACACCCCACCAGAGAGATACTCCACTAAAAACCGAGTTCCCTTTAATCCAAATACCAATATCATCCAATATCATTCATTCGTTTGTTCCCACTGATTTACTCACTTAACCACTCCCACTCACTCCCCGGCTGACTGCTTCGCCACTATCCAAACTTGGCCACTCACTCCCCAGTCTTCAAGGGTATGAAAAAACAGCATCCTCTCAATCTCCTGCATCATTTGCACTCTTCTCAATATCCTCCGCACCCTTTCATTCTTCCACCCTCGCACTCACCGTCACCATCTCGGTGGGCCTCTATAGTGGTAATGATGATGGGGCGCGCCAGCGCGTTGATACGGACTGACGGGATCAACGGCCGGATGGGTTGGGAACCAGGACCTCTCCATGCTCGGCAGATTCCTGCCGTTGAAGTCCTCCTCCCTACGGGCGGCCATCTCACGCAGCAGCAGTGGCGCGATCTCGGGGTTCTGGAGCAAAAAGTCCTGCGTCTCGTCCGGGGCGCGCCGCCACGGCTGAAGGAACCCGACGCGGGCGAAGACCATCTTGAGGAGGGCATCGTTCTCGGATAGGCCCTCGTACAGCTTCCGGCACAAAAACAGGACCTCGGGGACGGCCGCGTCGGCACCCGCCGTTTCGAGCATGTCGATGGCGACGCGAGCGATCTCGCGCTTGAACCCTTCCAGCAGGAATTTGTTGGCCAGGATGTATACATCTACGTGTAGCTCAAAGGCTAGCAGCCATGTGCGCAGATCCTCGCCCGAGATACGTCCGCCGCCGTTAAGATGATCCACCGGGCCGGCACCCCATCCGCGCGCTCCTTCTGGGGGCGTCAGGGGCGCAGGTGCTGGGTAGGCGCCGTGGCGGCGGCGGGGGACCCGGCGTTGTCGATCCACTACGCGGGTGTGAGGATCACGCTCAATGACGACAACGCCGGGGTGGTTTGGCATGGGCACAGGGGGAGGGGGTACGCGGGGAGCCTGGCAGTGCCAACAGGGAGGCCCGGCTGCGGAGAGGCATTGCGGACAGTTACAGTTGGGCCGGTGCATGCCAGGGTGCTTCTGGCGCATCCGTTCCCAATGACGCTCCTCACGACGGCGGCGGCGGTCTCGTCGCCGCCGAGATACGGCGCTGATGTCGGAGTTATACGAGCCCACCGAGTCATCGGAATCCGACTCGGCGCCCGTGTCCGGGCCAGTCTCTCTACCCTTGCCCTTGTCTTGGTCGGGGACTGTAGCGCCAGTGTAAGTAGATGGATGCTCGAGCAGCGAGTGTGGCAGGATATGTAGATAGATGCTTACTCAGAACCGAGGCGACGGGCTTGATGGGGTCATATCTCCCCTCGTACAGATACGCCACAAGGAAATGGAAAATGGCCGGGTTTTCCTCAGGTAGGTCGATCGACTGGGCGCCAGACTCTCTAAACTCTCCACAAAGAGCCTTTTCAAAGTACTCCGATTTCAAGAGAATGTGCTTATGCACCTGTTATTGCACATCAGTATTGGCTCGGCATTGGACATAAAATGTCTTCTTTTTTTGGGGGAACCACGAAACTTACATAGAACGTCTCAATATAAGGCGCTTCCCCCACACGCAGCGGGACGATCGGGGTGCTGTATCGTCTGTATGTATTAAGGAGGCACCCTCACGTCAGCAAGGCCGCTACTTCCGGGACGAGAGTGGGAGGCACTGCATCGCGAGGCTACTGATAAGAAGACTATGGGTTGGAAGTGGACGATGGGCGTCTTGGGCATCAAACTTGGGGTGGTTGGAGCCGGTTGCCTCTGCCGAAAACCGTTGCAGTTGCACGGGGAGAGGTTGGAGTGGGGCGCGGCGATCATCACCTGGACAGAACAGACGGGAACATGGAACAGACAGACAAGCACAACCAACAAAGACGGACACAAAACAAGAGAATGAGGACACTCACCCATCAGCGGTCGAGAGCCACAGGTCCTCTTTTGGATCGAGGACTTCTTTGCGCCCAAGTCCCTCCGGGAGGGAGTCCAAGACAACGACATCAGGGAGAACTGCGGAGGGCGCTCTCATAACATCGTCTAATGTCTGAGCGTTGTGGCTGGCCTGGTGACGGCTGCCAGCGTCGGCATTGGTATTGCCATTGGAGCTGGAACTGGAACTTGAGCTGGTGTTGTTGTTGGTATTCCCTTCGCTAGATGCGCCGCGAGCTTGGCTGTTATTGTCGTTTTTGTTATTGCTGTTGCTGCTGCTGACGGCAGCGGCAGCGCCTGTGGTGTTGGACCCGCTGGATGACATAGTTGCTTGGGTCCGTCGGTCGCCCACTGTCTATGCGATGCGATGCGCAATGCGCGATGCGCCGATGTGGATGCGATGCGATGCGATGCGATACGACCAACAAACACGGGTTGCGATGCGATGCGTGCGCACAGGGGAAATAATGGGGGTGAGGTCGATAGGCTGCTAAAAGTTGCGGCGAACAAAAAAGTTCAGGCGCAGCTGAGAGAGCAAGAATATATATGTAGTAGATAGGTAGGTCGGTATGAAGGATGATAGAAACAGACAAGACAGACAGAATTACACAACAGAACAAACGACGGGGATAAATGTTCCTTTTTGACCACCAGGCAGTCCCCAGGTGAGGTGAGGTACCGCTGGAGATGGGGGCAAAAAATATTGTCGGGACGGCCGTAGCTGGTCGATGTTGCGAAGCGGTAAGGTGAGCTGCAACTGTTGGGACGGGGGCTTAGATAAATGGTAGGTAGGAAAACACACAAAACTAAGAGAGGCAGCCGAAAAGCTACTAGACTCAAAGACGCAAGAGGCAGACTTGGGGGGTAACTGGCTACTGCTCCCACTTTGGGCGGTGGGCGGCGGGCGGCGGGCGCAAGGAGGTCGTGCTGTGGTGGCAGGTGCTTGCTGTGCTGCTGTGCTGCTGTGCTGCTGTGCTGCAGTGTGCAGTGAGGTGCAGTGAGGTGCAGTGAGGGTGCAGTGTGCAGCTCCTGGTTGGACCAAGCAGAAGCAACCAAGCTGCCACACCGGCTGTCTGTCAAATAATGTGCGGTTGCAGGCTAGACATGCGCATGTGAGGCCGGGGGGGGAGAATGCAGATTGACGTCCCTGCTTAACCTTAACGTCCGGGAATTGATGGACGTCCGATCGGTCAGGATGAAGGTGGGCGGTGGTGGTGCCTCCCGGTTGCTTTATCACTCTCTGAGGTGAGGTGCCAGGTGAGGACAGATGGTGGTGCATAGGTAGGCAGGTACCTCATTGCACCTCTTTACATACCAAAGGGGCGGTGTGGCGGCGGTACGGATTATCTTAGGTAGGTAGCCAGTAGAGTACATGTACATGTACACTGGACAGTACATAGTCAAATAGTATACCCGTGTAAGTTGGTAGGCTTGGTAGGTAAGGGATGTACTGGAGTACTTTATTTGGAAAGATGCCCGTCGGCATGTTCCAGTTCCCAAGCAAGGTAAGATTGCTCTACCGAGAGGACCCCTCCAATCCTCTCTTTGGGCACCCATCCCATCCCAATATGTTGGAAGGAAGGCATGGCTGCATCCCCAGCTCAAGCCAAGAGCTACCTAGTATACTGCGCAACCTTACCTTGAACCTCTGCTCACCTCCCTTGCTCCCCAACACTACCTACAAAGTTGGACGTCTAGCCTGAGTGGGACTGACAGGCCACGACTGACTGCAAGTGCAGGGCAAGTTCAAGCCGCAAGTGCTGCAGCAGGCTAAGCGGGCAGAAGCGCCAGCCGGCAGGAAATCTCTGCATGTCGTGTAAGGGGAAGAGCGGAGGTCTTGAGCCTTGAGGCCGAAGGAAGCGATGGGGACATGCAGCTCTGTTGCTGTAGTCGCTGCACGGCGCATGCCAGGCGCATATCCAGCATCGCTAGCTTGTTGGGTCCCTTTTCCAAGCAGCGGGCTAAACGCGCGACCCCTCACATCCCACACCACCTTAAAGCTTGACTGCACACCCTTCTTTCATTGTCGGCCACCACCATCACCAGGACACCACCAACCACAGCTGGAATTGTCTCGTGCTATTCCCCGCTCTCGCTCTCTGCGAGTCGTCGAGTCGAGCGACAATTCGCTTCCCAGAAGGTCACATTGAGACAGACAACCAATGACTTTCTTTTTCTGTTTTATCGGCGAGTTTGGCCATTAACTTGCAGCCTCTTCGAACTCCGTACACTTAGGCCGTCCTCGATAGTGTGGAATACCACTGTACTACCTGGGGGGAGGGGGTCGTTAGCTCCATGCGAGGCTCACCGACGAACGCACATGGTTGCGACAGGACCAAGGTGAAAGGTAAGGTAGGTTGGTATCCGTAGCTGCATGCCAGGCTGATAAGAGGACGCTTGACATCTTTGGTATAATTTCTCGTGGCTTTTTAGTTTGTATGGACGCGGGCCAGCACCAATCATTCTTCCTCGACCTCCTGTCGCATTTCGATCTCTGCAACTTGTTAGCTACCTCTTCTATCCTCGGGTACTCGCATCATCAGAAGTATGAAGAGCTTACGCCAAAGTCGGTTTGCCGAGTCTGCGATTATCTTTGCCTTGGCAAGAAGTTTATCTTTGTATTTTTGCTCGTCTTTTGCCTCCAACTGCGCCTTGTTCGGCTGCGCCTGCATGAGAACCGGTAGAAGCTCATTGGGGTCCGCATTGGCAACCGCGGCAACGGTTTTGAGGCCATTGTCCCAGAAGATGCGCCTGTCCGCCATGTCAGCCACGATAGTATTTCAAAGGGTGATCGTAGAATAATAAAGCCTCATACGCAGTTCGACTCTTCACGAATGTGATCTTCGCCAAGGCCAAAAGGTCTGCTTTAGCTCCCGCTTTCAATCTATCCGAGAAATGATCAAGGGCAGCCCCCATGGCGCTTAGACACGGTCAGTGAGCGAATAACAAACCAGCCTGATGGACAAACTCACCCCCATCCCATAGCTTCGCAAAACTTGATCATGCCTGCAGAAAATCCTTGACAAGTCTGAGCCAGGGTTTGGACAGATCCACGGGGCATGTCGTATTTTTGCGCCACACGATGTATGGGTATTTCGTTACAAATGTCCCGCAGCTGGAGAGCCAGATAGAATCTGTGGTAGCGCCGCGCAGTTTCCTTTCCCTCGGCGGTCGTCTCTTTCAGCGTCCCCCCATGAAGCCTAGCAGAGGATTATGTTAGTATCAAGACAAAAGGCCCGCTCGGGTCCGAGAACGGTACATTTTGTTAACGATGAAAGGCTTGAGCCCGAGAAAGTTCATGACCCTCATTCCGCTATCGTCAAGCTGTTGCATTTCGTTCCAAAACACACGCCAATTGACCGTGACGCCTCCCAGGTCATGCACGGGCGTGAAGTTGTACAGCACATGCATCTCGCCATCCAAGACAAAAGCTTGCAGGGTTTTCTTGAGTTCATTGTGGATGAAGATACCATCCTCAGGGTCAAGCGATGAAGCGACGATGGCTTTTCCGAGCTGAGTGGCTTGAAAGTTGGAGAATTGATCAATGATAATAAACCCCATCTTCTGGAGGTCAGCGAGGCTCTCTTCAACGTTTTCCTGGATCGAAGCAGCCTCTGCAGAGTAGGCGAGCATGGTTCTGCTGACGTAGTCGTCCAACGATTCTCGGCTTGTTGCCAGCCTGATAGCGATAATTTCCAATAAAGCCCTAATTATGTTAATCCAGTTGTTTACTACTACGGGATGGGCTTTACTGACCTCTGAATGCGACGTTTGTCCGATATAAGACAGCTCGATATTTGGGGCAAATCAGCATTCATCAGATCAACAACCGCCTCCAAATCGGTTTGCCGGCAGCACAGGTATGTCTCTCCAACTTCGTCCTTGCCCTTTCGCCCTGCTCTCCCTCGCATCTGACGGCTAGGTTGAATGTCAGCCGGGTGGTTAGTGAATGGGAATGATATACCCTCACAGCATGGCAGGCCCAACAAGGTCCCGGCCCATTCGGGCATTATGAAGGATAACACGTCTGGCTGGCACTACAAGTAATATCAGCGATTGTAATCCGTATTGGGGTTGGGATGCGGCTCGCGTAGAACCTCAACAAAGTACAGCACCGCGAGATCACGAACAGGGCGATTTAAAAAGCACAACACATACGCACGTCGGCCTGTAGTGATCATCAAGGCAACGTGATCCCGTAAACTTACAGTTGATGCCAGCAGCAAGCGAACACGTTGCAACGCAAACTTTGAGAACCCCGGAATCGTAAGCCTCAGCAATGAGCTGTCGCTCTTCCGTCGTAAGACCAGCCTGGATTTATCAGTCACACACACCCGAAGAAGTCGACGAGGACAATTCCTACATCTTCAAGACTGTTAGCAAATACCAAACACTCATGGAGAGAAAAAAGTGAACTTGCGATGGAAAGCAACACCGACCGGGATCGTTTGCTCTAGCTTTGGATCAAGTCCCGTAGTCAGGCTCCGCAATTCTCCGAGTAGATCCGACCTCTTGTCCTGGATTTCAGGGTCGGCGTCGCTAAAGGACGGCAGCACCTGGCTGATTAAGAGGGCATCGGCTTCACAGCCGCCGCGGCTGCTGGAAAAGACCAAGACACCGTACCCAGCCCTGACAGTTTCATTCGCCAGCGCCACAACGGCATTGACTACCGGGTTCTTGAATTCTTTGTGGACTGAGGAGCTGATTTCTCTCAGATGCTGTACGTGGGATTGGGTGAATGGAATTCGGGCATCTAGCTGGGTCGCCGCTTTGACGAGTCTGGCTGTGGTACCTGCAGGATATATCTTTCCTTCGTAGACAAGATGCTCCTCGATTGGGATTGGACGATAGTGCGTCTCGTAGGAATGGCCCTGTAGCCAGTCTCTAAGGAGGCTGATGTTCTTGGTCTCGTTAGCACTTTGTGATTAAGAAGGCAGAGAATAATATACGAACGGTCAGAGTTGCACTCATTCCAACAATCTGAACTTCCTGGCCAAGACACAGAAGCTTGGTTGCGAGGAGCTCTAGCAAGTAGCCCCGGTAGTCGTCGTCAATCATATGGCACTCGTCCAGAACTACAGCTTTAAGATTAGAGATGGAACAATCGTCGATAGCCACGTTGACCAATGAATTTGCCTGGAAAGAAATGCCTCCCTCGTTAGAATTTGGTGGCATGTAGGTTGGAGTAAAAATAACAACAACGCACCTTTTCAATGGTGCAGACAGCGATATCAAAATCCGCCCATGTTGCTCGGATTTTGCTACCGCCAAAGAAGCCCACCACCCGTACGGTGTCTTTATCGGCTCTCCTGGCCCAGAGTCTCGGGGCCTCGGGCTGCTTCTTTTCGTCAGGGTCCTCAAGGGAGAGGCCGGCGACGATATTACGGAGCCAACGGACTTTCTCCTGAACAAGAGCAACATACGGCAGCACGAGGAGGGCCTTTGCATCACGATCAGCAAAGACCCGTCTCAACATGAGAACATCGGCCACGAGCGACTTTCCGCCCCCGGTCGGAGCACTGTAGACCAGGTTTTTTTCGCCCTGGAGAAGACCGGGGCCGAGCAAGCATTGTTTTTGCCAGGGATAGATGGTTTTTATGCCCATGGCAGAGAAGTTTGCTACAAGCTGGTCCGGGAGACCATATATGGGGTGCGATAGCGAGAGCAAAGGGTCAACCGTGGAAGTTGGTGTGGCTGCAATGATTCTCCGCTGCGAATATTCCGACACCTGGCCAGCAGAGGCAGCAGCAGAGGCGTCAGCATACTCGATGCGACTGGCCGTGAGTCTGGGGAGCTCCCTCGACTGGCGAGATTGCGTTGCCCTCTTGTTGGTGGCATCATTCCGCCCCGCAGCTGATGGGAGCGACTCGTTGAGCGGCCGCTTTTGACCAGCGACAGAAGCCGCCCGGAAGGTCTGCTGGTTCTGGTTCGGGTTCGGGTTCGGGTTCGGGTTCTGTTTCTGCTGATGGAGCTCCCTTGCAGACTGCAAAGTAGTCGTGTGCCATATTCCGAGTTTCGCGTTATGCGCCATGGTTGAATATCCCGAGAATCAGAGCTTAAAGGCGCGATGCAGCGACAGCCTTCATCCCCCTAGCCGCGAGTTAATTGGGTTGAAAGCCAAGCCCGGCATTTCCAAAAAGAACAGACCACCCGGATTTCATATTACGCTAATGTGGGGGTTGTTTTTGTAAAAAAAAAAAAAAACTAAAAAAAAACATTTTTGCGGTGTTTGAAAGAGTAGCCATGCACCCGTCGCCTTCGAAGACATCGCGTCCGACGTTGCCAGAAGTTGCCTGGCCTTACCGGCGGTTTGGGGCTGCAAGGAAGTCGACTTTGGTCCACCTGGGTGGTGGGTCGTTATAGCCCCTGCTTCCCTGTAAACAGTTCCAGTACATACATGTACCGCAGAAGTCCCTTGACGTTGAAAGGCCCCTCAGTTGATTGGATTTTGGCTGTTAATGCCCCACTGTTGTTGTACACAGAACTTGCAGGAGACTTTGGTTTAGTTTTGGCTGAGGGAGACGCGAGAGTGCAACTTTTAAGGAAAACGACGTCGCCCCGCCCTTGTTGACTCTACTTCAATGTTTCGCCATCTTTGTCGGCCATCGCTCGGGAAAGGAAGTAGGGCGGCACGTATGCATGGCAGGCATAGGTAGGTACGCTGTTGATAATAAGCTCGCAATGTACATCTTGGCACAATTTTCTATTTACAAGTGGCGGTTTATTTTCTTCGCATGTTGGTTGTTGGTCCGCGTCGCTGTCTAGCAATGACATCTCTCCCTCGTCTTTTCCCTTCGATCCATCGTTGGCCAACCGACACACCTCGCTCGCCGAAGGGGCCATTTAAGCCCCGCAACGCTGGTTGCACTGCTCTTATGGCTGGGAGCTAGCGAACGCGATGATCGATCACTGCGATTCGAGGATGGCGAGAGAAACAGTGCTCTCTCTTATTAATGCTTCTCGATATACCTAACATAAGCTACGGAAAAGAACACGATGAGTTAAGTGCCATATCCCGTAGCCTGAAACACTTCCAGTCTTGGGCAGTGGCGGGAAGGAGATGGAATGCAGGCAGGATCAGGATCCTCATCGGAGCCGAGGGGAAACAATGCCTGAGCTCCTTCACACAGGTCTCCACCAAGAATGGAAGCTCTGATCTCAATAAAGGCAAGGCGACAGCGGGAGAAACAAGGGTCTCATTGTGGGACTTTCCGGGCGTTCCAGGGAACAGACAAAGCATTGCCAGTCAATCTCGAAGGTGTTCGGAAATCTCAATAGGAACGGTATCCAATCTGACTTTTGCCCTCTGGTAGGATTTGGGAGCAATTTGGTCGATTCACGACCGCGTCATTCGGAAAACTTGTGAGCTCAATCAAGATCATAGAACAGAAGGTTTCTCTCCACATTGTCGGTGGCGCCGCTACCGAACCGCCGAGACTTGCGTGCACATACCCGACATCTCTCCGGCTCACGGCTTTGAATGAATTTTGACGTCTTCCCTTGCCACGTCTATTATTGAGGAACCGGTTGATGAATTCGGCTACAAGACGGGGTCAATCCTTGCCAGACTTGCACTGCTAAGGAGCTCGCGAGAAATACCACGAGACATTATGCTCTTCCTGCTGGGGGTATGCAACGATGCAAAACGAGGTAAACTATCTAACAAGACTGTGCCAACCTTTTAAAACCACCTACCAAACCACAGCTCCTAGTGCACGGACCCTACGTCCGCACGTCCGCACGTCGGGTTTAATCGTCAGCACAGTCACTTTACGAGGAGTGTGCCGTGACACGCTCAAACGAGGGGGGCGTCGTTGTCAAATCGTCGCTGATTAACCAGAAGTAGCCAGCCAAGATCCGTTCCGTCGCACAGCAGCGCAGTTTTGCAGTGCGCGAATTGCTAGGCTCGCACTGGTCAAAGAACCTCATTCCATCTTGCCTGTCAGGCTCTCTCCCACCTCTCAGTCTCCCAGTCTCCAATTCTTTTGGCTCGACGGGACCCAGAGTAATAATAAGCCGCAGAGAGTACTGTATGTACATACACCTACTTACCCACCCAACCACCCACCCCGTTTCATCCGCGAAATGCGGGATACATACCTAGGACGGATGATAGATACCGTCACCTGGTGGATGCCTCAGGGAATAAATTCTCAGCCTCGGGCAAGACAGCACAGTCAAAAAGTTGGGCAGTATTTCGTATTTGGCACGGCGCACGCTGCACCTCGGTGATGAGATTGTTCTGCGGCGCTGGCCGACCACAGCAGCGAGCATCCTCGTGATACAACCACCATACACAGCCCTGGGACGGACGACGGAAGTCGTCGATTCTATCACACCTGCAAGAAAAATCCCGGGCTTGCGCGCTCCTCGTCTTTCTTGTTCTCTCTCTCTCTTTTTGTGCCAACGGGGCTTTTAATATCCGTCCCGGACGGCAAAAGACAAAAAACTCACGTTTATTATTGTTTCCCTGCCAAGCCTGCCTGCCTGGGGGCCCGATTCTCGACCCCGTTTCAATCCATCCCCTTACCGTTGCTGCTGCGCCAAGAAAGTACATTCCCGTCCAGTTTGAGCTTTGAAACGCCAGCAGCCAGCAGCTTGTTTCTGGCAAAACAAAAAAAAAAGGCCACTTTTGTATCCGTCCGCCGTACCCAGGCCCAGGCCCCCCGTCGGGGGAAGGCTGGCCTATATTCAGGACAGACATACCACACCTTTACCTATCTAGTGTACACAAAGATTTCATCGGACAAATTTAAACCATTCATCATCAGTCATCCATCATTAGAGGGTGGCGATATATAGCGCTAGCTCTTTTACGTACTTGGGAGAGAAGAGGAGAAACAAGAACAAGAAAAGGGCGGGGGGGGCTCGTAGCCGGCCGGCCTGTCTGTCTGTGTCAAGCGAAATATTAGAATGTCGTTGTCGGACGCTTGACGTTCCCAATCGGGTACCTGGGGTGGACAGACACCTCACGCATCCCACATGCATGTCCCGCTCTTCAGCCCGGGTCATTAGACCGATCTTGTGCACTCCTTTCCCACGTCCGCCCTCTTTTTTTTTTCTTCTGCGGGGGGCTTGGTTTACGGCGGGCTTCATTTGATACCTACTTATGAACTTTTCTTTTGTCCAATATGCGCTCAACATCGTCATCTTTCCTCCCCCGACATCTTTCTAGCCTTGTATGATTGCATGGGTTGGTTAATAAAATCATGGATGTTGGAAAAGAGGCCGGGTGGGCGGTGGGTTGCGCCAAGCCGTCGGGGACACATGTTGATGCGAGACGTCGACATCATCGCCGATCACCAGATGGACCCCAATACCCTGCCCAAGGAACAAAATGAGATAATTAGATGTGCGATCTGGTGATGCTTGAGATATTCCAGGGCAAACAAATATAGCCCCTTCAACCTCCGCTTGTCTTTTTTTCTTTCCTCTGATATATAATTATACGATTGATGACGGCGAGAGCGAAGATATTGGGGCATGTAAATTTAACGCTCGGTGTTGACTAGCCTAGACCAAAGCAGGGGCCGAGAAAAGGGCGGCGGTGCATGCCAGCATTCCATTTCCACGGTGGAATCCGGAACTCCCATGAAAGAAGCTCACCCCGAATGAAGCAACCAGCCAGCCGCCAGGCCAGGCCAGGCCAGGCCAGGCATGTCATCCTTTTCCCTCCCTCTCCCAAGCCTCTTTTCGGTTGCAGCCTTATGCCGCAGATGAACGGCAAAGCAGAACAGAAACACAATGAATGGGCTGTGGCCCAACGAGATGTAGCGTACAAAATCTCCGATCACACGCACGACAAAGAAGAATAAATAGGGCATATAGCTTTTTCGTTGTCTCGCTCCTTTCGCGCTCAAAGAGGGGAGAGAACGGGCGCGCGGGCTCTAGAAGTGGAGAGAGGAAAAGAGTCAGCCAGCAAGCAAGCAGGGTCGCTCACACCCACACACACACACAGCACAGAGCATAGAAACGCATCTTGATACCCAGGTATGCAGCGCATACGTGTGCAGTTGGGAGGCGGGAAGCCATCCATCCATCCCATGGGGGATCCCTTGGGCTTAATAGCTGACCGCAAAATGGGACGCGCATTTGTATCATCTGTTTTGGTAGGTTAGGTGGGTGTCGTCTTAGCCGCCTCGGGAGAGGCAAGCATATCACGACCAGGTCCATCCCAGGTCCCCCGTTGGTTCCGTTCATCAGGGCTTCCGTGTGTACTCTTATTTCCTCTCTCCCTTTTGTGCCTGCCCGCACAAACACAAACCTAGACTCCTTGGCCCAACCTTGACTCAGATAGGCAACATACTCTCTTTGTCAGCACCATTTTTGCCCTTGGGTTGACGCACCGAGCAGCGTGCGTTCGTTCCCGACAGTGCAAGCCCAAGTTAAAATGTTGTTCAATGCCCGCTTTCTTCGTCTGCCGCCTTCCTTTCCTAGGTAGTTTTTAGAGTAGTAGTAGGCGGAAGGGAGGGTGGCAATCTTTCAACATTGGGCTAGGATCTTGTCTCTCTGGATGCCCTCGCTGCCGTGCACGTTCTGTACAACGCCTGGACTTGTATGGAGAAAGAGAGAGGGAGAGGGAGAAAAATCCCAGGGCACGGGTTCGTTTGCGGGAAGTGCGATGTGGGAATATCATCCAGTCGACGGTTCAAATGCAGCTTGTGCTGGAGGAGTCGGCCTCTCACCTCTCGGTGCTGGGTGGAGCAGAGCAGGTGGCAGTTGAGTGAGAATGGAGTGAGGTTGAAGAGGGTTTTCTCGGCATCAGGTAGCGGACATGTATCGTCAGGTGGCTGCCGGGGGGGGGAGGGACGCACGTTGGATGGGGCGTGCGGGAATGCAAATCCCTGTCAGTACGCGACATGGACATGTACCTACCTCTTGCTCCACAGCCCGCGCCAGGTCCCACAAAAAATCGCCCGCGAGGTGTGTGTTGTGGGCTGTACCTAGGTAAGGTAAAAGCCAGTGAGCAACAACCCAGTGAAGCCAGTGCGGGTGCGGGAGGTACTCACGAGTGGTCACTGGTGCATGCGTGCATGGTGCCTCGAAGGGTCGATGGAAATGGAAGTCCTGGGGCCCTGGGAACCTGGGGCCATCAATGGGATGCTCGACACAGGGCAGTTGTTGGAGGGGACCTGGGGGGCATGCTTTGGATGATGGATGGCGCGCCGCCTTGCGCAGTGCAGCCCATCCATCCCATGCCCAGGGTCACAAAAAGTAAGGTAGCTGGGGGAGAGAGAGACGTACCTTGTCTTCCTTGCTTGCCATTTGACGTTTCTCGCTCGTTGCTCCATTATTACTTTCGCCCACATATCTCTCCCTTCCTTTTTCTTCCTTTTTGCGAACTTCCCACATCCAATCTGACCTGCCCGGTGTTTTCCCATCCTTAATACGTAGGCCGTTTCTTCTTCTTCTGTTGTTGCAGGGCTACAGGTCCGGACGCTCTCTCTGGGCCACACGCCACGTCTACGTCTACTTCCATTTTCTACTTGAATATTTCTCTACATACCTACCTCCTACTTCCACATTCCCGTCTCGACCAGGAGGCTTCCACCCCCCATACCACCACCACACACTACTACCGGACATCATCATCCTTGGGTTTGGAACAACATATCGGCAAACCCGATCCGCCTTCTCAGGCCGCCCCCTCTTCACCACGCTTGTGTCGCCAATTTCATTATATGTCGTCTCGTGGCCGCCGCCCTGGTTTGGTACCTGGCACCTCCCGCGCGGCACTGGCTACGCTCTTGAAGATCCAAGCCCTGACCTGCCCTCGCGCACGTCGTATATCTTCACCTTTGTCCCTCACATCCACATCCTGTCCCTGCCTCGCCAACTGAACATCGCCTGCCAAAGCCTAGTGTTTTCTGCACGGGGCGCCGGCACGCTGCCGTCTCATCTTATGGACCATTATCTGGCCCGCTGCTGCTGTTCTAGTCACTCGCCTTGTGTCCCTATGTCATCTGGCTCGTCGGCTCCGTCACCTTCACCCTCCTCTCCTTCGGCACCCTAACAAAACTCTCACCCTGTCACCTTCCTTCCCTTTCTCCCATTGTTGCGAGGAGGACCTGGTTCACAGCCGCCAACATCGGAGCCCCACACTGAGACCCCACGGAACGGCTACTGTGGTCGCGGCGCCGACCATGGCCCAGAAATCCCAAAATGTGAATCATTCCGAGGAACGCTCAAACCTAGCCACTCGCACCTCATCCGCCAAGGACGGCGCAGGAACATCGTCCAGGTACTCGGCCACCTCTGCCTCGGGTTCCGCGTCTATATCCTCCATCCTCCCCAGAATGTCTGATCCCATCCACATTTCCGCCAGCACCTCGGTATCTCCCCAACCCATGGACAAGTCCGTGTCGGTAGCCTCCCAGGCCGCCGCCGCCTCCAAGGACACGGCATCGCCCTATGGCACGCGCTCGAGGAACCGCAACTCATCGCGCCCCAACTATGCCGAGGACAAAGACATCGACATGGAGCTTTTTGACCTGTACCCCGAGCGTCGAGACGACGACTCCAAAAAGATCCCTACGAGACAGGCGGCGGCTTCCTCTAATGCAGCCGCCGTAGCACTACCACCACCACCACCCCAAATTTCTTCAGCAACAGTATCCGCCGCAGCCCATCCCGCTCCGCGCTCAACCAATGGATCCGCTCGGAAGCCGCTTCCGTCGGATGACAGCAAGCTTAACGTCTCCCAAGGCAGCACCAAGGAGCACCACCATCACCACCCATCTTCGGCCGCGTCGTCGGTCGCCGGTGGCAACGGCGACGCTCCTGCTACGAATAGCCACGCAAAAGGGAAGAAGCGCAAGGCAGAGGCTGCTCAGACCGCCAGCGGCAGCCAGACGCCTTTGGCATCCCATGCAGCCTCGACCGTCGTATCAAAACGGCATGCGGCGAGCTCGCAAGCTGCAAATGGCCACGCCAACGGCAGCAATGGCGGCTATGGAGAGACTAACCTGGTCACATTTGAGCACTCTAAGGCCAGGCTCCGGAAAGACGGCAAAATGGTCGCCGACGACGGAACAGTGCTCGAGGTCAACGGTAAGTTTTTTTTATGAGTGGCATTTTCTTTTTTATAAATTTTTTTTTTGCGGGTAAGCGGATTCTGACATGAGCTGCAGATCACGTTTACTTGGTGTGTGAGCCGCCAGGAGAGCCGTACTATCTGGGGCGCATCATGGAGTTTTTGCACGTCAAGAACGACAGCACGCTGCCAATCGACGCGTTGCGGATCAATTGGTACTACCGGCCCAAGGACATCGGCCGCAAGGTGCAAGACACGCGTCTGGTTTTCGCCACGATGCACTCGGACATTAGCCCGTTGACGTCGCTGCGCGGCAAGTGTCAGATCCGGCACAAAACGGAGATCACGAATATGGCCGAGTACAAGCGGGCGCCCGACTGTTTCTGGTACGAGAAGCTGTATGACCGCTACATACAGAAAAACTACGAGGTCATCCCCACGGCCCAGATCATCAACGTACCCGAGCACGTCAAGCGGGTGCTGGACGAGCGCTGGAAGTACATTCTGGTGGAGCAGGGCCGGGGCAAAGAGCTGACCAGTGCTGTCAAGACGTGCAAGCGATGTAGCGGCTACTGCGCCAGGTAGGTCCCATTGGCATTGGCCGCCATTTTTCCCCTTCCTTTCCCTTCCCTCCCTTGTCCGAGCTTTCGTTGGTCGTTTTTTGTGGTTGCCTCAGGCTGCCAGGTTTCTGCAATTCTTTGTGTGGAGTTTTGGTTTTGGGGGTTTTGGCTTGTTGGCTTTTTTGGCTCTTGGGCTCTTGGCTCTTGGGCCCAGAACGGACAGAAAAAAAGTGGAGTTAAGCGCTGACACATCCAACAGCAACGATTCGGTGGGTTGTGCCGTGTGCGAACACACGTACCACATGAACTGCGTCAAGCCACCCCTGCTCAAAAAGCCATCGCGTGGCTTTGCCTGGTCTTGCGCTGCCTGCAGCCGCGCCCAGGAACGGAAATTAGAGGCCCGCAACACCCCCAACGTGCTGGATCCCAACCATGACGCCGACGAGGAAGAGTTCCCCGACGACGAGGACGACGATGTGGCTGGTGTCGACACGGGGCGCACGAGCCGCACCAGCCCGTCTGACGAGGATGCCCACCAGCCGGCGACAGCTGAGCAGATCTACCACGCTAGCCTGTGGCCCTATCGCTACCTGGGAATCCACTGCAAGGTTGAGGATGCCCTCGACTACGATGATCGCATCTTCCCGCGCGCCAGCACCAGGCTGGGCCCTCGCCACCAGGCCGTCGTGCTCCCGTGGCCCGGCCGCCCCGTGCAGTACGTGAAGCCGCTCGAGTTCAAGAAGAACGGCAAGAAGAATGCCCAGCTCAACAAGGAGCAACAAGCTGCTCTCGAGGCCGAGCGTATCAAGCGCGAGAAACGCCCCAAGTATATCCAGGACGAACCTCCAGGATGGGTTGAAAGGGGCGGTGATGACACTGTCACGGTTCTGTTCAAGCCCCCCGGCGACCTCGGCGTGCTGTTTCCCGAGACTGCCCTGGACGATTTCATGGACTCAGCCAGAGCTATGGCGGCCCCGATGCACTTGCCCAAGCGCTCAACCAACCTGCAAGATGTGGCCCGGGACCTGCTCTACCGGAACCAGTTTGATCCCCAAAAGGCGCTCAAGGAGCTCGCCAAGACACCGAAGGCCGAGTTTAAGGAGCCCGAGCTCACGCCGACCGAGCAGAAGAAGTTCGAGGAGGGTGTCGCAAAATTCGGCTCGGAGCTGCACAGCGTCAAGAAACATGTCAAGACCCTTTCTCCGGCAACCATTGTCCGTTACTACTACACCTGGAAGAAGACGGAAAAGGGCAAGCAAATCTGGGGCAACTATTCGGCCCGGAAGGGCAAGAAAGACGCCAAGAAAGCTGCCGACGCTGCTAAAATGATGGCCGATGACGTGGCCGACAGCGGCGACGATTCGGCCTTCGACACCAGCAAGGCCAGCAACAGGCGGAAGGATTTTATTTGCAAGTTCTGCACCACCAAGACGTCTCGTCAGTGGCGGCGAGCCCCGAATGCCTCGGCGGCATTGGTCGTCGAAAATGGTGGTGGCCGTAACGCCAACAAGGACAAGGGCGCCCAGTACATCCAAGCCCTTTGTCGCCGGTGCGCCGAGCTGTGGCGGCGGTATGCCATTCAATGGGAGGACATTGATGAGGTTGCCAAGAAGGTTGCACAGACGGGAGGCGGACGCGGGTGGCGACGCAAAGTTGACGAGGAACTATTCAAGGAGCTCCTGTCGGCAGATGAGATGATGAACAATACCCGCTTCCTCACCCCCGACCCCATCGTTGCGGCGAGCCCCGCGGTTTCTTTGCTGGGTCAAGAGCCACCGCGCAAGAAGCTCAAGGGACTGCACGACAGGGATCCCGACCAGACTGCCTCGGACTCGGGCAGTATATCTAGCGCCCCCCACCCGAAGAGGAAGGAGAAGATTGTGGTCGAAAAACAGCCGCCGCCGCCTCCTGTTCCCGAAATTCCCAAGCCCCGGGTGCTACCCTGTGCCGTCTGTGGGGAGATGGAGCCATTAGGCGACCAGCATCTGTCCTGCCGAGAGTGTCGTTTGACGGTACATCGGAACTGCTACGGCATCGTCGACAACCGTGCTCCTGGAAAGTGGGCTTGTGATATGTGTCTTAATGATAAGAGTCCCCAAGTATCAATCGTAAGTATTCTGTTGGATTCCCGCTCAAGACGCATCGTTAACACGTGTGTAGCATTACAAATGTGTTCTCTGTCCTGTCGAGTACACTGAGCATGACTTTGTCGAGCCACCAAAAGTCACTCACAAGAAACGGACGGAGAAGGAGCGCGAACGCGAGCGAATCGACCGCGAGAACGCTCAGAGGGCAGCCGACTATTATCGCAAGAAGCAGGAGGAGATGAACCGTCCTGTCAACCCTCGGGAGCCCCTGAAGAGGACTGCCGATAACAACTGGGTTCACGTCACCTGCGCAGTCTGGACTCCCGAGGTGAAATTTGGGAATGCCAAGGCCCTGGGCCCGAGCGAAAGCATCCCGTCGATTCCACGAGGTCGGTATGCAGAAGCGTGCAAGGTGTGCAAGACAGAGGGTGGCGCTTGCGTGTACTGCCATCACTGCCGCACTGCAGTCCATGTTGAATGCGCCCACCAAGCCGGCTATGTCCTCGGTTTTGACATCACACCAGTTAAGGGCTCCCGGCGTGATCAGTTTAACATCGTGTCTATCAACGGCGAAAGCGGTACTATGTCGGCCGCCATCTGGTGCAAAGACCATGTACCGACCAAGACCATTGTTCATCGCATGCACGATATCGTGGACGAAAGCGGCATGAACGCTCTCCAGCTCTACGTACAAAACTTCAAGCAGGCCGACCTGACTCTAACGGGTTGTGCGAGGAAGGCAAACCAAATGACTCTCGCCTCTTCGAGATTGTCAGCATCCATCTCTCCACCTGTGAGCCAGGCGAATAGGCGACCGTCCAACACCAACTTGGTCAACGGGGATCACAAGGCGGATACGGACCCCAGTGGCAAGATTTGCTTGACTTGCGGTGTCGATGTCAGCCCCAAGTGGCACGCGATCAACGACACCCAGGAACGCGAACTCACGAATGGCTATTTTGGCAACCTTGGCTCCGAGGCGCAAAAGTTTGTCGAGCAGCGGAGCTTCCAGTGCCACAAGTGCAAGAAGGCAAATCGGCAGCCGAATCCTCACCCACCACGGGAGCCAACCCCTCCCCGCACAACCTCGCAAACACCGTTAATGGGGGTCGCCAGCTCGCTGTTCAGCCAAGAGCTGAGACAGCCTGCTGCTAGCCGGATAACATATCATCAGTATGGTATACCGGGTCCGATACCTCCTGAGCAAATCGCGCTTTCGTCTCTCCAAGGCCTCCAAGCAAGCGCAGGAGCCTCTGGTCCTACCCCTGCTCGCGCTGCCTCTCCTACAATTCAAGCTCAACCTGTGGCTCTGACCCAGGCTACGGCGCCTCGGAGGCAACCTTCGCCGGTTCATCCCTACCCTCGAGCATATAGCGGCAGTGACTGGCACCGGCCTCAGAGCAGCAATGGTCCTCCTCCGGTCCACCCAACCCGGGAGGTGAACGGTGGTCCAACTCCACCACAGCATTCCCCCATGCCACCATTAGCTCCTCCGAATCATCTCCGACCCCAGCCGATAACCAGCCTCGCCCGTCCGTCACCACCTCCTCCGACTCAAAACGGACATGCGGCCCAACCTTTCGGGAACGGAAGGCCACCGTCTCCGCGGCGCGCCAACGGCCCGCCGCCACCACTTCAGAACGGCAACAGTGGGCCTTATTTGCCATCTCATCACAGCCATGGTCCCCCAGAGCTGCGGCCTCATCATACGGGGACAAACCATACCCCTCCTGCTGTGTCAGGACCCATGGCACCTGAAGGACAGCAGCCTCACAACTACCTTCGATGGAACCACAATGGGCCTCCCCACCATAGCCCTCCTCCTAACCCTCGTCACAGCCCTCCGTTGCCTCGCGAGAGCATTTCGAGTCGAGAGCCAATCATTCCTCCAGTGCCCAGGGAGAATCGACAGCCCAGCGGTGCGAGCGCAAGCCCGTCACTCCGCAACCTCCTTTCTTAGCCGAGGGAGCCTAGGTAGTTGAGGATATGGCAGCCGGGATTGGCCGGTGGCATATGAAGGAATGGTTATCATTGGTTGCCTGTACAACAACACTGTAAATTTCACAAAGATTTAGATTTTCTCGTCGCGCTGCCAGATCATCTGGTTTCGGTCAGGGGGTCGACGGCACATTCATCGGGCATAAAAGGGGAGGCGCATGAAGAAAAGCTTGGGGAGTTTAGGAAACGGTCGGGATTACGCGTGGCATTTCAGAAGCCATGCATGGCAGGCTTCCCTGATATATCAGCAGCCCTCGTTGCGTTCTCTTGTTTTCATGAAGAGCAGCTAGCGGCTGTTTATTAACTATATCAACCAAAGAAGTATCTATTTAAGATGTTTCAGCGGGTTTTGTTCTTTGTGCTGCAATGTTGAGAGCTAGCTTCTCTATATCTGTTTGACACCCCCTTCTTTGCAGTAGACTCGCTCCTCGGTGCCAATGTCCTCATTCCTGCGTGTGGCCAATCGTGAGAACTCGCCTTCAAAGAAAAAAGGGTATGTATACATGGGAGGACTTACCAAAGCTCCGGCTTCTCACGGATAAACTTGTCCATGAGCTCCTGACAGTCCGTGTCGTTTAGCACAACGACCTCGACGCCCCGCTGCCGGAGGTATGCTTCCCCCCCGAGAAAGTTGCGATTCTCCCCGATTACCACCCGTGAAATCCCGTATAAGAGGCACGCCCCCGTGCACATGTCGCAGGGTGAAAGCGTAGTGTACATTGTACTTCCTGTTGGCCAACCAGTAAGTGTTATTAAAGTTTTAATACATACCCTTAAAGCATCGGTGGATGGGGGAGGTGGGGATCAGTAGATAGATAGATAGATAGATAGATAGATAGATGGAGGTGAGAAACGGGACCTACCTTTGTATGCTTTTGCTGGTAGGCGGCCGGAGTTGAAGAGGGCCGAGGTTTCGCCCTAGGTGTAGACAGACAGACGGATGAGTGTGAGAGGATTCGCTATATATGCGTGCACATGCTTGAGAGCTTTATGGGCATATATACATACATGGTGAATCGCAGACCCAAGCTGTACCCGCATGTTGTGTCCGCGGCCGAGAAGCTTGCCGTCGTTGGCGACCAGGGCCGCTCCGATCTTGACAATTATTGTTAGTTGGTCGAGTTTCGAGTTTGTTATGGCTCTTGCCCCTTTCCCTCCCCCTCACCCTCCTCGCCCTTTTTTCTTTCTTACTTTCTCTTTTCCTTTTGGGAGACATAGGGTATGATTGAACGAAAATATTCATACCGGGATCCCGCCTTCATCGTATGAAGCCTTGGCCTCTTCGAACGCGATTGCTATGCCCGCAGCGTCATCCATTCTCAGCGTAACCAGTGTAACCACGAGTGTTCAAAATTGGCCGTGGTACTACTATGGGCTGCTATAAAGCCGTTATCATATAAAGAGACAAGCTGATGTTGCTATTTGTTGTTTAACAATTAAAAGAGTATTCTCAGGTTAGAGAACCGAGGAGATAAGTGAAGGAGGGGCCACCACTCCCTACCTCTGATAAGAAGGCGGAGAACTTTAAAAACACACATCGTCGCCACGGCACCGAAATTAAATAAGAGAAGAGTGTTCTACATTTGTGGATTATATACACCGGTTATCTTATCTACTCCTCTTAAATGGGTGACTACTCAATGGACAATAGGAAGAGTCTTAACAAACTAAAAGTGCATCAAAATTCTTCAACATTACCCCTTTCCATTTCCATCATAAGTAGACTGACAAATATGAAGACAACATATAAGAAGAAGAGAAGTTGAAGAGAATGATAAATACATTTAATATAGTTAGACATATTAAGACCTTGGCCGCCTTCCAGAGAATCATCAGCGCATTAAATATTCAGAAAAACACTTACTACCCTCACAATATACATCATTAAAGAGGCTACAAAGGCTACACAGATCATCACCGTGTGCACAGCGTCTATGTCCACGAGGGGCTTCCCTAGTGTTGTGCCCTGTATACGTGTACATCCATCCGTCTACAATCTGTGGTTTTGCAGCAATGATCATTGGTCGTGTTTTCTACAGTCCCATAAGAAAAGTTTGTGTGCAACACCCATATCCCACCAAAACTCAGCATTTACTAGGCTCAAAATAACTACTAAGTTGAGGTTTGTTGGATTGACAGGGTCAATCACGTTAGTCAACAACTATCGCGATAGGTGGTTTGGTTAGCCACGTAGTGGTAGCCAGTGGGTTGTGTGGTGGTTGCATTGATCTATCTTGTTCTTTGTAAGAAGAAGGATCCTAACTAGGTTGACAGGAAGCCTTTTAATGTGGCCGATCCATGTGGGTCCCTGTGGTCCCTGTAGTCACGTGATGGCTACCCCTTTTACCTTCTCAATGCTCTATGCCCCTTAAAGGGCCATTATTCCCACACTGGCAGTCTCTCTTTTATGCCGTGCCTTCGTCGTTGTTGTTATGAACCTTATGATTACGCTTAACCCACCCCTGCACGCGCATCGTCATCGTGTTCGTATCGATGAGGGTTTGCAGTGCTTTGTTTGGTCCTGCTTTGGTCATAGCATCGGCCGGGTTGTCGTTTCCATGGATTCAACGGACCTCGAAGATTTCCTATTTCTCGTACGCTTACCGCAGGCTTATAATGTCGATTATAAACCGCTTTTCTTTCGTAGTTCCGAGCTTTACGAGATATTCGTATAAGGAGAATGAATTGGTGTAGACAATAATAGGAATCTTTTTAATATTCAACTTGGCCAGGATTATACTAATTGTAGTGTTAAAAGCAATTGCTACATTAATGCCATTAGCTATCGCGTAAATTTTAAAAGTTAGAACGCTATAAGTAACCCGCTTGTACTTAGTAGAAGACTAATAAATTAGGTTGCTAGTTATTGTGAACTTGCTATTATATAGCTTTTTGTTCGCTAAGAAGATTGTAAAGCTGATTTGTAAGCTTAGGTCCTTGTTATTAGCGAATAAGCTGTTAGCGAAAACGAATAACTTTGCTATTAAAAGATTTATTAGAATAAAAGTAAGGCTATAATTGAAATTTTTTATTTGCTATTAGATTTGTTTATTTATTTTAGCAATATCTTTTTTTCTGGGTTTTTTGTATTGTACTGCAGTAAATAAGTTGAATGTTGCTTTGGGTTGGTAGATGGAAGCGATGTATGCGCTACGCGCACGCTGCTTAATATATTCCTAAAGGGTGGTGACTTCCTAAAGCTTTTTGCTTTGCTTCTTTTGCTGTAAAGTGAGGTTTTTGCTGTTATAAGCTAAGATGTAGCTATTGAAGATTATTAGGTTTTTTAGGGTTAGTAGTTCTTTTAGTTTAGCTATAAACTTAGCTTCCTTAAGTTTGTTGTTTTCTAATGCTTTAAATTTTATATTGTTTAGCTTAATTGTATTGTTAGTTTGTATACTAACTATTATAAAGTGCTTTAAGTTAGGCGCTATAACTAGCAAGTAGGGGTTATAAATAGAAGTTGTTATATTTAGTTGCTTTTAATAGTGCTTAAAATAAGTCGTTTACTAGTATATTCTTGCTTTAATAATACTATATAATAGTTAAATAACCTTTATAATTGTTCTTTTGGGGTGTAGGTGGCGGATTTCCTTAGGGAGTTGTACTAAAATTATTCGTTGTAGCGGGGTTTTCAATTGGGTATACGCTTATATAATATTTTAAAATTATAACTTTATTTTTTAAAGTAAAAGAAAGAGTGCGAGAACGACGATAATTTGCTAACTAGCCTATTAAATTATTGGGTTCTATATAAGGATTACCTTTTTGCTTTTATTATTATAACTTTGAATAATAAAGTATAACTTTTTATAGGGTATATTAATAGCTTTGCCTTTAATTTTTCTTATTAAGCGTAATTTAAAGATGTATATATTGCTATACTTTTTGGGGTCGTACTATTCGAATTCAAATACTTTTTTTAAAATAAGGGCGTTGACTTCCTTTTCGTTAAACTGCTTGAACAATTCGCTTGCAATTGTAATCTTTTTTTCTTTTTGAAGTTAAATTGCTAAGTTATAATTGGTTTGCTTTTTCGCTGTTATATACGCTATTATAAGGGTAATTCCTTTGGTTATAGCAATATTGGTATTGGGGGTTTGGATCTTGGGCTTGTTCTTAGAGCTGGGAGGCTGTTCGCGTTATTTTGGGGCCGGGGGTGCTTCCTTCGGTAGCGCCTAGTTATCGTCGTTATTGCGGTTGGGGGCATAGTTAAGGTTGTAATCAATTTCGGTGTCTGGAATAACCGTGGTCTCGTCTTGGTAGTATGGTTTAACTACTATAATTTGGAAATTAGTTAGTTTTCCGTTAATCTTAACTATATAGGTTTTTCTATTTTATACAAATAAAATGTACAATCCAATCTATCTCTATATTTTCTACTATATTTTAACTTTACTTTAAAATAAAAGGTTAAGGGTTACGAAAGTACTTGGACTATTTTAAGTAGCGAGGGCTTTATTAACTTAACGCTTAGCTTTAGCCTTTTGTACTTTAGCTATTACCTTGCGTATAGTATTTACGCGCATTTTAATAAACAGTAACAATAGTAATAAAGAGGATATGCGTAAATAAGTTCTAAAAACAAGCAATATAAGAACCAATCTATTAGGGCCAACAGTATTGTTTACCACCTTCGTAGCTATTTGCAAAACTTAGTCTAGCGTTATACTAATACCTTATAAGTTTGCCGAGATAACTTTATACGCACATCGTAATAGTCCGTAGTAACGCTCCAGCTTGCTTATCGAATTGTAAGCTTTAATAAAGACTTCCTTAATAGTAATCGCTATTATTTTAACGTTATTATAAAACTTTACTACCGTAAAGTTAGTACTAGCATTAATAATAATAATATTAAGTAGTTTAACGTATATATTAATTTATATAGCTTAAATAGTATTTTAAGTAGCTTTCGCTATTATATTATAAAAAAACTGTATTACTTAAAAAATAATTACTTTGTTAATAATATAAATGATAGGCTTTCCGCTAATGTACATAACATTTGCAAGAACTTAGTAATTAAAGTTAATATTATTACGGATTGTAAATTAGAATTAGCTAAGTAGGCTACTATATATTTAATATTAGTAACAGAATTTTATAATCTTTTCCATAATATTTTAGTCAAGCTTGTTATAGTTAGCGCGGGTAAGTACCTTATATAAGCGCTCGACTAAAGGGTGGCTGAATTGCTAGTATAGTTAGTATAATTCGGTTTTTATTATATTACACTAAGTTATAGTTTTCTTGGGTTCGTTTAGCAAAAGGAATAGGTAATTTTATTTGTAAATAATTAAGTAGCTTTTTCCTTTATGCACAATAATATTAAAGATATTATTAAAGTAAACGCTATACTTATCCATATTTAAAAGGTAGAATAGGAATAGGGTATTCGCCTATATAATTTGGAAATTAAAGATACTGAATAGGGTCTTTACAGCAACGGTGCTAAAAAAAACACTTTCGGGGTTATTACTAAATTGCACTCGGTAGTTACTAACTATTAAAAGGTTAATCTTCGTATTCGGGATCTTTTTTTACAATGCTTAAACCTAACTCTTACTAGCCGTCAACACTTTGGCTGCTCTTGTATTAAGCATAATTCCTTAGAAAATTTTTGTATTATAGCAGTTCCTAAAATGGAAAATGTGTGTAGGTTTGTTAGAAGTTTGTTGCTTAAAAATGTTAACTTTTATAATAGTATAAATAATTATTTAGTTGTTCAAAATAGTAGTAGTTATATTCCCATTAATTATATAGTAGGATATATAAAAGCTTTTAAATAGTATATTTAAGCCTAATTTTTATTAGTTATACTAAATATTAAATTTACTAGTGCTAGTCTTAATCTTAGCCTTAAAGCTACTAATATTAACACCTTTATAATCAATTAGGAATATTGCAAAATTGTTATTTCCACTACTATATTTCTATATATAGCACTTCTATTACTATTGCTTTAGTTAGCACTTAAAAATTGGGTGCTTTGTAGACTAATAGCTTTGTTTTTTGTATACAAAGCACTTTTTGACATTGTTGCTATTGTAACTGTTGTTGCTGCTAAAAGGTCTGAATAGTCGCTAGAATCTGCCGCCGCTACAGTAGTTTCCTTAATTGCCGTCTCTACCGCTAAATCGGTTGCTGCCTTTATACCGTCAGTCGACCTAATATTGCTCGTTTTTGTTATTGTTATTGGGGTTGTAATAATAGGGATTTTAAGCGGTGTAGTACTGTCTAAGGATCTGTTTGTAGCATTACAAGTAGATGTTAACTATACTCTATAAGTTAGAGGTAATGCTTTCGAAGGTAGTTATTAGCTTAATAATAACTAGTATATAAGCTTTAACGCTTTAGTAGGCATTAATTAACTATTTTGCAAGGTTGTAATCGCTTTAGTAATTGCTTAATAATCCTTTGTAAATTTTCTGCAATTGTATAATTATAGTTTTGAGGTTCTCTAGTAGGGTTTTGTTTGGGTTGGCTGTTATAACTTATTAGAAGGTAATAAACTATTATTTTTGTAAATAAAGCTGCTAGTTCTTAACTATATAGAAGAATTGTTTAGTTTGTTGTACTATTTAATTAAAAAAAAAGCTTTTCTTAGCGATATAGTTATAATAAAATTGCTTTGCTTTATTTTTTAATATAGTTAAATATATTTTATAATATATATTTTACGGAACTCTTATTTTTTCGTAAAGGTTTCGGAAAATCTTAATCTTTATATTTAGTATATTATAAAGCTTATTGCTAAACTTTTTATTATTATTATATAGCTTACTTAAGTTAGTTAGGACTTTTGCTATAATGTTAGTTATAGGGATTTTTATGCTATACTTAGGTATAATGTCCGGGATTTTCGGGATTTTGATTTCGGGGGTTTTGGGAGTTTTAGGCTAAACTGTTAAAGGATTGCTACTATCGTTATTAATAACGTTTTTTCCTTTTCCTTTACCCTCCTTTTTTTTATTTTTAATAGTGCTTAGGTTACGGTATAACTTAAACTTATTTCTTTATATAACAATGTATTTACTAAGCTTTTACTTTAGCTATTTAAGGAACTTACTAGCGTTTATTAAGTTGTAAAGCTAAGCTAAAATAATACTGTTACTATTAAAATAAATACTATAGTTATTAAGGAAGTGCTTGAGGGTTGTGCGGAGGGTTTTATTAAAATCCTTAAAGATGTTCTTATTCCAATTTTGGAAGTTTTCTTTAAACTAGATAAAGAGCATTTTATTAGTAAATTTGTTGTCCTTATAAATATTAAGATAATCAATTAGGTAGGTATTTAAGCGCTTTAGTTTGCGCTAGTTCTCGTCGTTAAAGTTGAAGTCTTTGCCTTCCCAAGTAGGGTCTGTAATATTGGCAATCCTAGGGTTATTGCGTAAAGCTACTATATTGTTTTTATGTTAGGATGTCTTTGTTTTGTATAAATATGGTAATAGAGGGGTAGGTTAATGGAAGGGTTAGGTAAATGGAGGGGTTCTTTGTAGTGATTAAGAGGTCGTAAGGCTACAATTGCAGTTGCGATCGCTTCAGTCGAAATGCGTGATGGACGCAAGTAGCTGATTATAGCGAGGTATGCCTTCTTTTTGATTGCCCTTGAGGCCTTCGTCTTGCTATTTCCTTTGAGGGTTTTACATGCTTAGAAGAAGCTTGCTCGCGCGCGCTATTGCGATACCGTCAGGGCTTTCTGTATATAGGTAGTGCCTTTCCCGTATCGAAATGCGTGCCACTTCTTGTTTAACAATTGTAATCACTTAGTAGTAAATTACAGTTACTGCTGCTACCGGATCCTTGCTGCTTTGTAGTCGAACTGTATTAGGTCAACCACTGATTAGTGTTGGATTGATAGGGTCAATTACGTTAGTTAACAACTATCGCGATAGGTGGTTTGGTTAGCCACGTAGTAGTAGCCAGTGGGTTGTGTGGTGGTTGCATTGATCTATCTTGTTCTTCGTAAGAAGAAGGATTCTAACTAGGTTGACAGGAAGCCTTTTGATGTGGCCGATCCATGTGGGTCCCTGTGGTCCCTGTAGTCACGTGATGGCTACCCCTTTTACCTTCTCAATGCTCCATGCCCCTTAAAGGGCCATTATTCCCACAAGGTTAAAGATTTATTCAAAATTACTTGTAGTAAATAACTGCAAAATCTTCAACTTAATGATTTTAGAATTATTATTTTTATATTATAAATATAAATTATAAGAGCTCAAAGTTAATATAAATAGCTAAAATCTGCTTATAGGGCCTTTAGTGGGTCTTATAGTGGGGTAAAAGAAAGTATATTCTTGTAAGGTGGGGCAGGTACGCCTAATCAAGGTGGTTACAATGGTGGCAACAAGTAGGGCGAGCAATGACTGATAAAGGTGTAAGACTTCAACCTGGCCTCGCAAAGAGAGGTGGGCGAAGGCCACTGCTTATATACATGGTTGGAAGACTGGGCTCAGTGCCTTGCCAGGTGGTGTGTGCGCACGAGTGGGGTGTGTGTGTGTGTGTGTGTGTGTGTGTTGGGGTCCTCTTTCCTAGTAATGCGATTGGCTGCTATCCAGGCGGTCAAGGTTCTGACGTCGAACAAGGGAGACAGACAGGCAGCAATACCAGTATAAAAAATCGAACCTGCTGCCTTTTCCAAGTCAAGCCCAAGCCCAGGATACGCTGCGGAAACTGCTACAAGAGATCGAGAAGTCAGTGGATTCGTTGGTCTCACGGCACGCCACGGAAACGTTTATGTAAGAACCCATATGCCCAGGTTGTATATTCCTAGAGTACAAAAACCCTAGCAACCCAGCAATCAACGAAGCTTATAAAGAGAGTCCATGTTGACTCTCCAAGGCTAGTGGATGAACCCCGAATGCCGGAACAAGCTAGAACTCGGCGGGAAACATGAGAGCCCTGGGAGGGAATGCGATGGAATCTGGGCTGCCTGGGTGCCTGTGCAGTATCTCTCCCCCACAAGCCTGCAGCGATTTGAATCTCGGAATCCGAACATGCCCATGCTTTCCAACCGTTGCCTCTCCACCAGAATCGTAGAGAAATCAACAGTCGGAGGTATCAGTAATGCGACGAGATAGTGGAGTAACAGAGGCAAAAATAATGTTGATTGACATTTGCATCCAGGGTTTTGGCGGGCAAAAGGACCCTGGCCACATCCGACCGCGCAGCCACGGTTGACAGGGGCCCCTGGCTCCTCCTGCATGTACGTATACTGAGGCTGATGGAGGTGGGGAGCAAGATACAAAGAAACTTGTCCCGCCCTGACCACAAAGTGCTTGCATCTGTGGATTCGGGCAGTGGGGCGTGCCCCTGCACCAGTAGCTCGCTAACAGCTCCAGCCACAGTCCAGAGTCTTCGATTGATTTCCATCGGGAGGGGCTGAATGTGCAGGTGGAGGGAAGGCGACGAGTCGATTGGGGATTCCAAGAATTTCAGCCTCCCTCTCTACAGAGCCCACTTGCGCACCTGCGGTTTTATAAGCTTCGCAGCAGCTTGCCTGGTATTTGAACCCTAGCCACGATAACCAGGAAATTTCCACCAGGATTCTCAACACCACGAATTCGAGACACCAGAGCCTAGACTTGACAGCGAGAGCCGGCATAAAATCCCATTCAAGCTATCGCGCAACCGGGGCGCAATTCTCACTCACTTCTGTACGTCCGTCCGTCCGTCCTTCCTCGAGAACCTGCTTTTCCCTTCCTGTCCGTCGCCCGTCGCTGTTCCCGTTCTGTACATCCACATCCCCACACACAGCCTTGCGCCCTTCATACTCTCTCTCTCTCTCTTTCTCCAGGACGGCTGCCTCCTGGGGACTGAAGACCCAGAGTCCTTCTCGCCTTCTTTTTTCTTTCTTTGTTGGCACCGGGATTCAGTCCAGCATTCTAACTTTCCCATCTCTCCAGCTCCGTCGATTTCGCACCTCAGCAGCTCCTCCAACCAGCAGGCTCTGACCAACAAACAGTAGTCGCCTTGAAACCCCGCTCTTTCTTCTCACATCTACTATCTCAACTCAGTCGTCAAAATGGCAAAAGAAACCAAATACTACGACATCCTTGGCGTAAGAACAACCTCAGATCCCTCCGAGAAACGTCCTCCGAGACGCATTTCTAACGGAGTAATAGGTGACGCCAGATGCCACTGAAGCACAACTGAAGAAGGCATATAAGACGGGTGCTCTGAAGTACCATCCTGGTATGGCTTGGCTCCCCTCCTCTTTCCGGTTCACTTCCTCCCTAACTTTGGCATAGACAAGAATGCACACAACCCCGCCGCAGAGGAAAAGTTCAAGGAGGTCTCACATGCGTACGAGATCCTGTCGGACCCCCAGAAGCGCGAAATCTACGACAAGTACGGTGAGGCCGGCCTAGAAGGAGGCGGCGCTGGCGGTGGCGGCATGGCGGCCGAGGACCTGTTCGCTCAGTTCTTCGGCGGCGGCAGCTTCGGTGGCGGTCTCGGCGGCATGTTCGGCGGCGCCGGCGGCATGAACCACCAGCGGGCGCCCCCTAAGGCCAAGACGATCCACCACACCCACAACGTCTCCCTCGAGGACATCTACCGGGGCAAGGTCTCCAAGCTGGCCCTTCAACGCTCCATCATCTGCCCCAAGTGCGAAGGCCGCGGAGGCAAAGAGGGGTCGGTCCGGAGATGCGCAGGCTGCGAGGGCCACGGCATGAAGACAATGATGCGCCAGATGGGTCCCATGATCCAGCGCTTCCAGACTGTATGCCCCGACTGCAACGGCGATGGAGAGATCTTCAAGGATAAGGACCGCTGCAAGCAGTGCGGCGGCAAGAAGACCGTTGTCGACAGGAAGGTGCTTCACGTGCACGTGGACCGTGGTGTTAAGAGCGGCACCAAGGTTGAATTCCGAGGCGAAGGCGACCAAGCACCTGGCATAATTGCGGGCGATGTCGTCTTTGTAATCGAGCAAAAGCCCCATCCCCGCTTCACCCGCCGGGATGACGACCTGCTCTACCATGCGGATATCGAGCTTGTCACGGCTCTGGCCGGTGGTACAATTTACGTCGAGCACCTTGATGAGAGATGGCTGAGTGTTGAGATTTTGCCCGGTGAGGCTATTGCGCCAAGTAAGTGTTGAAAGAGTCGACGAAGCTTTGGTAGCTCCTTTTCCTAATCACAGTCAACAGATGCCATAAGGATGATCCGTGGACAAGGCATGCCGTCATACCGCCACCACGACTACGGCAATATGTTCATCCAGTTCAACGTTAAGTTCCCCGAGAAGAACTGGACTGATGACCCCGCTGCGTTCGATGCTCTCCGGAAGATTCTTCCCCCTCCCAGTGCCGGCATTGTTCCTCCAAATGAGGGCATGACCGATGCTGCCGACCTCGAGGATGTTGATAGCAACAGCAAGGGCTTTGGCAACGATGCAATGGAGGAGGATGACGAGCCTCAAGGCGCTGAGCGTGTCCAGTGCGCCTCGCAGTAAAGACTTGAGAACCCCGTCCGTATGGGGAGCTCAACTCTCTTCAGGCTTGTGCAATTTCCGTGGAAGCTGTGATCGTCACTGCATCGCACGGGATTTGATTCTCGCTCCAAGCGCTCTGCCCGGAGTTGAGCGTCTCGACTCTTACTGAGCCCGGACATGCCATACCCGTTCTTTAGATCGGGGGAACACAAACACATTCACACGTGCTACAAAAGTTCATGTCACACTAACATGAGAAGACTCCAACGTGAGAAAACTAAGAGGATAATGAGGCGTGGGTAAACGGTTAATACCCCCCCCAGTGGGCTTTGTGGTTGGTTGGTGGGAGGAATAGATATTCACATTATTTTAGGGCATGCATTCAAGGGGCCTTTTTTTTTGCCCCCCCCCCCCCCCCCCCATATTTATTTCCTTTCTTTTTTGGTGTGGGTGGCTAGGTGATTCACATCTCCATCGTCATTAACATTACCAACTCATCATCACATCACCATCACAATCATCTCCTTATCTCCCCCGGATCACGGCGTTTAGAGAGGATAGACATCTGGACTTGCCTGCAGATGTAGCGGCTTCCTTTGATAATGTTGTCTCTGATTTTTCTAGCGAATGATTACGATGGTAAAATGTACTTGGGCTCTTCCGAATATTTGCTGTGATGTGATCCGATATTGTGTGTATTGAATGAGATGACGGATGAGAAAGAAGTAGGGGGTACATGTGAGCAACTTGATTTTTGATTCATGTTGCTACGAGAGCAATGGAGTCAAAACCCCACTACACGGGATGAATGGTTTATGAAATCATACCTATTGCGAGTTTTAAAAGTTAGGAGGAAGAGACAGTTAAGATTGACAATTGTATGTGTAACGAGAATGCACAAGTATCCATTCTAGGACAAGTATTGTCGGGTTATATGACTACCTACCTACCTATCCTACGACTCTCCCCTTTCCCCCCACCCCATGTTTACTCCTCAAAGTCCGTGGCGGTCTTGCGCAGACTCTCGGTCGGATATAGAATCTTGCGCAGCTCTGGCGCGCTGATACTGATGTCTTCGACAACCGAGGGCCCGTTCGGGGTGATGTTGCTCACGGACCAACCCTTACCCTCCTCCAAGGCAAGTACCACCAAACTGGATGCTTCCTCGGCGGCTTCTGCGCTGCTGGTGTCCAAGGCGAGCAAGATACGTGCCGACGAACCTGATCCGATATATTCTACGTCTAGTGGATTTCCTACGGTAGGGGTGGTTTGGATGTGTTGGAGGGAGGTGCTTCGGAGTTCGAAGCAGAATAGTGCGGGGACACTGGTTTGATGGATGGGGTTAGATGTTGGATCGATCACAGCAAGAACAGGGGTGGTAAAAGGTGGTGGTGGTGGCAAATGATAAACATACCACTCGCAGATTACAAAGATCCAAGTCTGGCCAGCAGTAGTAGCCTCGCGCCGACAGGCAAAGAGCCGACTGATGGCGATTTTCTTGGTCTCGGTCTGGGATTCGAGCTGCTGCACATGTTCAAGGACATTGGCTTTGGACAGCAGCTTGCCCACCGCCCAATCCCAGACAAATACCTCGTCGTCGCCTCCGCCCGAAAAGAGCAGATCGGGCCGGCCGGCAGGGATGCACAGTTTGTTCACGAACTCCTCGTGCCCGAGGCAGAAACCTTCGATGATGTGCGCCTGCGACGGCGTGCCCCGCGACACGCGGATGTGCTCGTCTCGGTCTGCCGTGATGATGAACTCGCGCGAGTTGTGGGTCGCGACCAGCACGGCTGTGAGCATCGAGACATGTCCTAGCAGTAGGGTAAGCTCGAAATCGGCGTCACCAGCTGCTCGGGTCTTCTCGGCGAGCTTGAGTTCCAAAGCCAGTTTCTGGTTCTCGAGCGCCAGCCGGTTCCGCTTCGTGTGCACTGTGAACTCGTTGGCTTGCGGCTTAAATGCCGACGATGGCGTGGCGTTACGGGATAGTTCCAGTGTGGCATCTTTGCTGCCATTGTGGTTATTTTCGCTATTTTCTTTGGGGGGATGATGTTGCTGTTGCTCCGAGAAAGGAGACGGAATCAGCGGCAGCGAGTACACGTCACCAAACTTGTCGGCCGACAGAATGGTTTGGTTGTCAGGGGTAATGGCGATAGAGCAAGGACGCTTGGGCATCATTCTGTAGTTTTGGTCAGTTTTTCTGCCGTCTTTTGACATGATTCAGGGGCGTGAGTAATATCTCTTGCTCACCTCTGGCTTAACTGCTTCAAGTTTCCTGCCCCATCATGCTCAAACACCCAGATCGTCTTGTCGGAACCCGTAATTGCGACCAAGTGACGACCACTCGTCGTAGCGTGCAATCCCTGGATAAACGGCTTCTCAAGAGGCGAGTGGTTGGGCTCTTTACGAGCTTTTTTGTCCTTCTTCCGCCGCCTATTCCCAGCCTCGGGAGTGTCCGGCTCGGCAGCATTGTCGTTCGACACGGCACCCACATCCTGACCGGGTTCCAGTTTCCTACGCTTGTTTGGTGGTACTTCTGTGGCGGGCGACGACTGAGGCTGGGCCTGGGCCTGGGCCTCCGAAGACAAACCACTTGGCTCGTTGTCCTGCTGCTTAGTCGGATATTTCCACGTTGCAAGATGCTCTAAGCTGAAGTTGAACGAGTAAATGCTGCTCCCCCGTGCGGCGAACACAATGTCGCCGCTCACTTTGAGAACGTGATAAGGCACGGCCATTTTTAATATATAAAAAAAGGGGGTTGTTCCTGTGGCTCAGGATGAAGTTGTAGATTGGCTGCAGTATAGGAGACAGGCAAGACAACTTACAACGAATAAGCTAAAATAGGTAGTTAGCCTCACTTTCGTAGATTTGAGAATGCTACAACGTACCTAAGGTTCATACGTACCAGCCGTTGAGGTTCACGCCGAGGATTTGCGGCTTGAAAACTGCCCGAGGCTGAGCCACGTGTGGCTTATCACAATGTTCTAGTCTTTTTGAGATATTTTTTCAAAAAAGTGGCTTATGGAAATTGATAGAGGTTCAAAAGTCAGCGAGCCCAGTGCATCCTAAAGTAGATCGGCTGAAAATATGGATTCTCGAGTCGTCCACCGTCGAGTCACAAGGCGACGCGAGCTGGATTCGCTTTACAAGTAAGTCACTTTGTACCTGCCAAGATATTCTAGGTGGGCAAGTGGGGCAGCAGCCAAGCTCCTGATTTGCCAGACCCACCTAGCCCTAGAACGGCTGCACCAGAACACAGGATGCATGTCAATTATCTGCGAAATTTCTTGGGTTTCACCGAGCTTCTCCTCATCAACCAACTACGAATATCCCGCCCTTAAACATCCTGCCTTCGTAAAATAAAGAAGATATGGGGGGCAAATCTGAGAACAAGGCCGGCTACTTCGACAAGCTCAAGGGCTTGTTAGAGGAGTACAGCTCCATCTTCATCGTCACCGTCGACAATGTCTCGTCGCAGCAGATGCACGAGATCAGACAGTCCCTCCGCGGAGAGGGAGTTGTCCTGATGGGCAAGAACACTATGGTGAGTGCCGCTGGATTTTCCCCACAGAAACATTGCGAGGCGCGATGCTAATTTGTGATCTCTCGCTTTTTAGGTTCGCCGTGCGCTCAAGACCTTCATGGGCGACATCCCCGAGTACGAGCGCCTCCTGCCGTACGTCCGCGGCAACGTCGGCTTCGTTTTCACCAACGGTGACCTCAAGGAGGTTCGCGACAAGATCCTGGCCAACAAGGTTGCGGCCCCCGCCCGTGCTGGTGCCGTTGCCCCCACCGATGTCTACGTCCCGGCTGGAAACACCGGCATGGAGCCCGGCAAGACCTCGTTCTTCCAGGCTCTCGGTGTCCCCACCAAGATTGCCCGTGGTACCATTGAAATCACCACCGATCTCAAGCTTGTTGAGGCTGGTGGTAAGGTCGGTGCCTCTGAGGCTACCCTCCTTAACATGCTGAACATCTCTCCCTTCACCTACGGCATGGGTATCGCCCAGGTCTACGACCAGGGCAACACCTTCCCCCCCAACGTCCTCGACATTGGTGAGGACCAGCTCCTGAAGGCTTTCTCGACGGCCATTACGACCATTGCCTGCCTCTCGCTCGCCATCAACTTCCCCACCCTGCCCTCCGTTATCCACTCGCTGGTCAACACCTACAAGCGTGTTCTGGCTGTTGCCATTGAGACCGAGATCAGCTGGCCCGAGATTGTTGAGCTCAAGGACCGCATTGCCAACCCCGAGGCTTACGCCGCCGCCGCGCCCGTCGCTACCGAGACGGCCGCCAAGGAGGACACCAAGGCCAAGGAGGAGTCGGAGAAGGGCTCTGATGACGAGTCCGATTCCGATGGTGGATTCGGTGGTCTTTTGTTGGTCACCCTTCCTTCTCGCCCGTTGAATATGCGGCTAACACAGTGGGCAGCGACTAAATGTGACCACGTCATGAAGGTGTTCTTGGAGTGGCATTTATGGTTTAGGTCTGTTAAAGGTGTCGTGGATCAGAATCTTCGGCTACATAGATCGTTTTGCTGCTCAATCAACGCAACTGATGAACAAACACGCCACTGGACTGTTGATGAACTGTATGGGACATGCCGCTTACGCAGCTCAAAAATACATACCCTCGAGGTTAGTACACTTTCTTCCAATATTTTTTGCGAAGCCCTTGCCCTTGCCTAAGCGCAGAACCTGTGTCGATGATTATGCAAAATGAACAAAGAGCTTTTTAACCCTGATCTTATTGATGAGAAACCCATCAACACGTATGAGACACGCACCTCCCCTCTACTTCGATTTACAATTCTATCTAGCACTGTACATGGCGTATCGAGGCTGACTTTACTTATACAGACATCTCGTTACAAATTTATCCTACTACAACTGCGGCCGATTTGGCAGCTGCGGGCTTCCCATAATCCCTTGATGTGCCGTCTCCTGAAATTCGTAGAACTTGCTGAGCGATCCGTATGGCTGGTTCCGGCAGCCCTGCCATCCGAGCAACTTTGAGCGCGTGACTGTGCTGGTTGACCCCTTTTCTCAGCTTGTGAATGTAGACGAAGCCCCCCTTTTCATCTTCCTGTACGTCCGTGCAGTACATCTCGACCGACCCTGCAACTCCTCCATCCTCCAGACGCATTCGATGTTCCGCCACCAAGTCGGCAATGACATGGAAATGTGTTGCGAATAGAGCCCGGCATTTGTTGGCATGGAGTAGGTGATGCAGAGCAGCGAAAGCCACTGCCGTGCCGTCCTCAGGTGTAGTGCCGCGGCCGACTTCGTCCATGATGACAAAGGACCTTGGCGTTGCCTGCCGCAGAATGGCCGCCGTCTCCAGCATCTCCACCATGAAGGTGCTCTGGTTGTGGTATAAATTATCAGCGGAACCGACCCGGGTGAAGATGGAATCCACAACGCTCAGCTCGGCGTAGTCGGCGGGGACGTAGCATCCAATCTGCGCCATGATAGTAATCAAGGCGTTTTGCCGTAAGAAAGTCGATTTGCCTGCCATGTTGGGCCCTGTGATCAGCCATGCGCGCCCGTGGCCCGGCGCGCCAACGAGGCAGTTGTTGCGCTGGAACGTCCGGCCTTGCTCGGTTAGCCCACCCTCTACCGTCGGGTGTCGCCCCCCAATGATGACTGTCTGTTGCTGCCCCATGTTGTCTACCACTACTGGTCGCGTTAGGCCGCGCTCTATGGCCAGTCGCGCAAATGATGTCGTGATGTCTAGCTCGTCTAGTACCGCCGCGTTGCGTCTCAGCTTCACGAGGCAGAGAACGACCTGGGCTCGGAGAGCAGAGAATACGCGCTGTTCTTCGGCGCGGATAAGGAACCGGGCCTTGTCGATCCGCTCGCCGAGGAGCGTCCACTCTGGCTGGTGGAAGGAGCGGGTGGATCGGCTGGATGATAGGGTTCGGATCTGTGGCGGTGGCGACGGCGGCGCGCCGGTGTTGTCGTCCTTGCTACTTCTAGCCTCGCCTCCGTCACTGCTTCGTGCAACATTCAAATGCGCGTCTTTGTCTTTACCCTTGACATGGCAAAAGTGTCCGAGCCCAGGGGACCAGCGGAGTGTTAGTGTTGACACACCGAGCCGTTTACGAAGTGTCTCGGTGAGTTCGACTCGGGACTGCGTGAGCGAGACAAGTTCCGCGTGCAGACGGGACAGGACCGGCGACGCGCCGGGTTTCATGATCCAGGCTTCGTTGTCTTCGCCATAGTGGTCTCGGAGAGAGGTCGGCGAGAAGGCAGAGGTTTTCTTTCTCTTATCGGCGGCGCCCTTGGGCAGAAGGGAGGTGTCTGCTTCGCTGCCTTCGCTCTTGACGATCTCTTGCGCCAGCGCGATCATCTCACCTGCATCGCTGTCTTCAAGCTGGTGCTGCTGGACGAGGCCCTCCTCATCGATAGCGTCGCGGATGCGGTTAGCCAGTTTCCGTGCTTGCTCGAGGCTGATGCGCGCCACCATGGCGGAGAGACAGTCTTGTTCGGATTTGTCTTGTTGGTTGAGTTGTGGAGATGACGCCTTGAGGAGGTTTACAATGTCTTCGGTTGCTTGTATAGTGCTGGCCAGCCGGAGAAGATCGTCTGGATCGCCACGGTTTAAGGCGAACTTTTGCACGAGACGTTGCGAGTCGTAGCTCCGCTGCAGAAGCACGATGATGGCATCCCGGAGATCTGGGCTCCGGATGAAGCGCGCGACGAGGTCCTGTCGGAAGTTGATCACTTCCAGTGATGTAGAGGGGGAGCTCAGCCATTCGTTGAGAAGCCTAGCACCACTCTTGGTTACGGTACGTCGGACGGCATGGAGCAGACTCCCCCGGAATAGACCGTCTCTAATGGTCTGCTTGATCTCGAGAGACCGCATGCTATTTTTGTCAATGTTCATGACATGCATGCTCTCGAAGCGCTGCGGTGGCTGCAGCTTCATGCTTAACCCCTGGAGCCGGTCCTTGACGTAGTGCAGAAGCAGACCTCCAGCTTTCACCTCATCATCCGTGAACTTGCCAACCGTCTGAGCTGGGACCTCCGCCTCCAGCATTGGTTTCCAGTCAGATAGCTTCTGCAGTTCGCCCTGCTGCGAGTAGCTGACGAGGTATCTCTCTTCTGCAAGGATGGACATGATCAAGTGGTCCTCGTCAGACTCTAATGTCTTGTCGAGGACTACCTCGCGCGGAGACACCCGCGACAGCACCGACCCGAGCCACGACAGAGTGGTTGGTTGCGTAAAAAACCTGCCCGTCGACAGATCGAGCCATGCCAGGCCTACTGGGGGGTCGACATGATTGGTTGGCTGCTGTGTCTCCTGGGGTCTCCCATCCTCACCTGACGACCCTGATGCCTCTAGAGAATCTGAAGGTTCTGTCTCTGGTGACCGTAACGGCTCTAATGGCTTTGGCTGCTCCTGTTCGGGCAGGTGAATGGACAGGACATAGTTATTTGCATACGGGTCCATAAAGTTCTCGTCGATCAGAGTGCCAGGGGTAATGATGCGGGCTACTTTGCGGCTGTGCATCAACCCGCCAGACTTGACCTTCTGGGAGGGATCCGTCGGGAACTCCTCTGCTATGGCTACATGACGACTGAGGTCCTGGACCAAGATCTTGAGAAAACGATCCAGCTGGAAAAAAGGGAACCCGGCCTGGCAACGGCTATCAGAAAAACAGTCCTTGGCAAGACAACACACGAGGCGGGCATTTTAGGAACAGTACCATTGGCACGGGGCCCGCATTGGTTCTCTTGATGGCGACTTTGAGGTTCAGCAGCGGGCCATACTCCTCGGCTTGGTCGAGATACAGCTCGTAGAAGCCGCCAACCCGCGTGAGCAACACGCAATTGTCAAACTTTTGCATGTTGCGGCGGGCCTGCATGACTACTGTCGGGTAGGCGGGTCCATCATCACCCTCTCCCTCTTTCTCTTCCTCGACCTCAGGCTCGGGCTTAAGGGGCGATGACGCCGGCTGCTTTGCTCTGACCATGCCCTGGGGCAGTTCGTCCAGTTTCAAGACGGTCCTTGTCTTCTTCCCGCGTATGTGGAGCAGAGGAGATGCTGGAGCAAGACGGCGGCGGGGTCTAGGCCTAGTGCCGGAAGCCAGCGAGACGAGAGGGGTAGTGGTCACATTTTGAGGATTCTGGACAGCAAACCGGCCGACGGTGGCGGCTTTGGTACAGAATCGCGAGCGAGGGAAAGGGCCGAGACATGCTATCCGAAGGCGCGGGGCCGATGACGAGCGCGGGGAGGGCATCAAGATGGCCTGTTGTGGATCCCGTCCCCGTTGGGAAAATTATAAAAAAAGATACGCGAAGTGACGTGGGAGGAATGAAGTCGTACATATGCCATCATATGGCAAGAGAATTGTTGGGTGGTGTGAAACAACGTGATCACGAAAAGCAGAAGGAGGCTGCCCTGCCAGGTGCACACCACCTGGCAAGGATGGACCCAGGAAGTGGAAAGGTTGAATTTTTATGGCGTGTGGTGCGTATGGTGCGTATGGTGCGTATGGTGCGTATGGTGCGTATGGTGCGTATGGTGGCTTGGAAAGTGGCAGCCGCAACCTCCTGAGCCTCATGAATCCTTGCCTCCTTTCGGATGTCGCACTTGCCTTACTCAATCATGCAACAACAGTAGATCCTATTTGAAAGACACCGTATACATACTTCAGGAATTCTTGTGTCTTAGGAAAGGCAAGATCAGCCCCTACCCACACGCCCAATGTCCACTTCAGTCCCGCGCGTCTTCCGCCTTTCGAAGTTCCGACCGGCCCTCTTTCCACGCCTCAGAGTATACATAGTTGCCAGAATCAGGTTAAATAAGCGGAGATTCGAGGGCCACTGACCTCGCATCCAAGTTTTGCTGCTCAAGTCCACCAGTCCATCCCCCCCCCCTTTGGGACAAGATCGCTGGAAATAGGATGGAATGCACAAAACGTGGTGCCATTTATGAACTTAATCGCAAGTTCATTTATGAAGGCAGGGCCAGGAACATTTCGCGACGACTCATGCATATTACTCGATAGAAATTCATTGTTGTCCCAACTTTGAACCAAGGCTTCACCCTCGGGCCCTGTTTCCCTGTCCGTTCCGAATGCCGATGGACAACCGAAAAGCCGGCCTTCACTTCATCTTGACAGGCGGCGTGCCTTTGTGTACCTCCGACCAGGTTGCAGGGAGTTTTGAGATCGAATCTACTTTCGGTGCCTCATGTTTACAAATTCACAATTCATTGCTGAGTTTGGCCTGGGGGCGAGGCGGCAGATGCCGGAGAGGGGGCGGGCAGAGGCCCTGCCTGCCCTGGCAAAGCAAAGGTCAAGACCTGCGTGAGCAGGCTGGGGGGACTGGGAAGTGGGAGCCAATGGCGCGGCACAATCCAACTGGCATGATTCAGGAGTGGCCCGATTCTTCCTCTCGGCCCAACCGCCCTGGGGGTCCCCATTTGCCAAAGTCTCATCGGCATCGACCGATTTGGGCCCGAGATGGCTCAGTTCCTCCATCATTTCCATCCTTTCCAAGCACTTCTCAGACCATTTTCATCAGCTCCGCCTGCCGCCCCCCAGTCCCTCGGAGCTTATCTCCTTGCCTCTCCTGGGCCCTCCAGGCCCCCCGCCCAGCCAACTGGATGCCAAAACATGCCAGATTGCTCGCCAGGCGGCCAGAGACGTATGCTGTGGTGGCAGTCTGCCGCCCAATGCTGCCTCTCTGGTGCTGCGCCTGACAGTGATGAACCCACCCAATCTATACCGGTCTTGTTGGCATGTGTACTAGTCCGGCCGGTCACTTATTAGCAGGTTATTTGTAAGTCGAGGTTGGTATATAGGTATAAAGTAGCCTCTTTTCTGCTTCCCCCACCACCTTCGCGGTGTTTTACTATAGTCCGTATCTTCTTGCTTGTAATCTCTTTGCTTGCTCTATGCAACTGTTGATATCATACACTACGAACCCGTCGCACACATCCCCACCCCCTATTTTTGCAGCAAGCTGCCGAAACATCTAAAACTCACAACCAAGCGCATGTGGGAAGAGAGGGCCAGGACTTATAAAAGCATTTTTCCATTTTCATATCACAACGAAAGCCATGGCGGCATCTATGCCGCTGTCATTCAAACCCCAAGGCCCCGTTACGCCTCCACCAGACCAGCAAATGTTTACCAAAGGGTCACTCCCTCCCCGTGTCCCGATGTCGTTTGCTCGGGGGCCTGCCTTTGAAGCAGCTGGCGCCACCCAAGGCATCAACAACATCAGTAATAACAACACTGACCGCCCGCAACCACCACCAAACACATCAACACCGTCGGTAGCGCCACCGTTCTCTTCATCGATGCCCTCCCCGTTCGGCGCAGATCCGAAACAGCTCCAAGACCTCGCCAAAGACCCACGATATCTCGCCATGGCGTCACGCATCGCCACCTACTACCAGCAGCGGTGTCAAGCCATCGCCAACTTCCAGCAGCAACGATGTCAGCAGTGGGCCAACATGCACCGGCAGAAATGCCAGGAGATGATGCAGGCAGCCATGCTGATAGTAGCTTGGTACATTCGCGATCGCATCTCAAGGCGGCGTCGGCGGCAGAAGCGGGCATTTAAGCGCGGGCTGTCACGCAAGGCCAACTCGCGGGGTAAGATCACCAAGGGTGAATCTGTGCGCCGCTGGGTCATGGAAGTTCCTCTTGTGAATGACAAGGAGAACAACACTGCGACCCTGGGGGCAGCAGCTTACAACCCTGTTCACGACAAGCTCACCGACGAGGAGGAGGCCGCTTTCTCCATGGATAAAGACGATGAGGGGCACACGACGGCAGCAGCAGGAGCGGCGGCGGGAACTCAAAATTCTAAGGACAAGGATGCGCATTTGTTTACCGTGGCGGATAACCTCATCAAGAGCAACCTAGCTCGGATCGACGTCCCCCTGCTCGGCGCGCTATCGTTTGAAGAAAGCGATACGGAGAGCGAGAGCTCGTATGCCGATTATGACGACGACGACGAAGACATTAGGGACTACGATGACGATGACGAAGAAGGGGAGGGCGATGAATGCGAAGACGGTATGATGGATGAGCAAGATGGCGAAGCAGACCACGACGAGGCGTCGAAGGGTGTGCACTTTGGGAGCAAGGGAAGTCGCAAACGCACGAGGAGTTCTGTCTCATGAGATTTTGAGCAAACCTTTGCTTTTATTTTAGCTGGCTGGCCATGGCCGTGGCAGCTGTTTTGACTCTTTTTGAAACCGATTACTCCTAGGACTATGTAGCGGTACTGCAAGCGTGGCTTATACGATATGAAAAGGTTATTATATAGGGCATATATATAATTGTAACGAATACCAACTACATACCACCTCATCAACAGCACCACAATTATCCTCTTACTATCTGCATCTGGCTTGTGATTCAGATTGAGGTGGATCGAATTGGTTGGTGCCCTCTCGCCAGACCAGGGCCAAGGCCTCAGAGTGGATCCTCTCCAAGCGGCGCACGGACTAAAGACTTTGGGGTATATATTCTTGGCTACCCTCCCATTCTTTGTCCGCTTCTTCTTTTTCTTCTTTATACTTACCTTGGTTGAGTGCAGGGAGATCAAGAAACCCTTGCACTATAGCGGAGAGCCTGCATTGCACATCGTGGTGCTAGCCGCTATGAATTGTCCTTCGGGGCCGTTCCGGCCGGAATTTTTGATACCCAACCAAACCTTTTTTTCGCTTTGATCGCCGCCTTCGAGTGGTGACACTGAGAAGAAGCATCACCCATGGTACATAGTTTTGCGACTCGTGATACCATGCCGCATCTCGTGTGTTGATTGAATGTGACCCGGCCTCTGCATCCTGCGTCATGAACGGAAAGAAATGCTCGTCCTTGCCATGCCCAGTCCACCGTTTAGCCGTCTTCAGCCGCTATCCTCGTTGAGCCACCTGGTTGTCCATCGCGAGCGAATACAGGCGTTGCGGTTTATCTCGAGCCCTTTTTTTCTCTTGAAGTCTCGGCCCCTGGAAAAGAGGTTAGATAGTTAATACATATGTAGGCATCAATCCGCGCGCTCGAAATCTGCAAGGCGGTCGCGAAACATGTAGCGACACAAGGTCCTGGGGTTGGTTTTCTTGGGGAAGCCTCTATCAATCATGGACTTGACTGTCTGCGAAGATACACCGTGGCGGCGATTCCGCGAGACATTGCAAACTTCGCGCGAATTGTAGTCGGTATACACACGTGTCGGTATACACACGTAGCACGGTCTTCCAATGTCTCTCCGCCGTTCAGCGGTGGTCTCCAGTCCACGAATATCGGATATCTTTCGCTGTCTTGCGCATGACCAGGAAATTACTGCCCGGTGTTCTCCTTGAGATTCCACCACCTTGCCCGTCGCCCACCCAGGAACAGACAGCTCCAGCCATCTGCGGGAGCTTGCATTTGTCGGCATCTTGGCGTGGCCATAGCAACTGCTCATCCCCCACATTCAACCAATTACCCCGCAGAACGCCCTGCGTTTTAGCGGGTCACACAGCTCCTTTGTGGGTGGTTGGGTGGGTACTTTTCCCCCGCCATTCTCGTCAGCCCTGGCACACAGCTCCTCGATCAGTCAACCATCCGCCCGTCCATCCATTCTGCTGCTCCAATCATCAGTTGCATGCTTGCATACTCCGTATTGCATGTCCAGCATGTCTTGAAGCTGTCCGTGTGATCACTACACGAACTTGCTCAAAAGTGAACACAAAGCCGCATCGAGCCGGTCTCGGCCTTGGTCCCTTTCTACCTACCACCTAGCTTCTATTGTTCTCTCGTCTCTGCCCAAAATCAAACCCCTCCGTCTTCAGCAGTCACAATAACATCGGTGTCAACTGACAGTGTTACAATTTCCCATCGAGCCTTCTGCCGCTCTCGTCAAAGACGTAAAGGCCGCCCATAATATCTATCCACCCCGGACCCTTGGATCGATCAATTCTGGCACCATGGGTGGACAGACGCCGTTGCAGACGAAGCCCACTACCGACTACCCCTTTCGGGCCCCAAAGCCGGTCGGTCAATTGATCTCTGGAATATACAAAGAGCGCATTGACCAATTCTACGATGGAGGTCAATGGGAGCACAATAACCTTCGGGCCATGATGAACGAGGGCATCGCCATGGGCCACCCGCATGTCAAGCTCTGGGTCTGGGATGCTCCCGAGCAGAGCAGACCTACTTTTGACGATGCTGTATCCCATGAATTCAAGGAAACATCCGTATTTTCGTGGTTCGGCCCGGCCTGGACAACCCACTGGTTCAAAGTAGTGTTGACGGTCCCCGAAGGCCTCCGTGATGCGCGCCTGCTGGAACTCCACTGGGACGCCAATAACGAGGGCATGGTTTGGACCGATGACGGCAAGCCGCTACAAGGTCTGACAGGCGGTGGCGAGCGCATCGAATGGGTCCTGCCAGAGTCCTTCCGCGACGGAATGGAGCACACCATCTACGTCGAGATGGCCTGCAACGGCATGTTTGGCAACGCACCTGGCGGAGACTCCATCCAGCCACCTGATCCGAACAAGTACTTCCAGTTGAGCAAAGCCGAGATTGTTGCCGTCAATCCCGATGCCCGCCAGCTCTGGATTGATACATGGATCATTGGGGATGCGGCCAAAGAGTTTCCCCAGGACTCCTGGGAGCAGCACAAGGCCCTCAAGATTGTGAACCGCATCATCGAAACCTTTGAGCTTGGCAGCAAGGAGTCGCTTAAGGCGTGTCGCAAGATCGCCGAGGAGTACCTTGGATCCAACGTCAACTCGGCCAAGGTCTATGACAGCGGAAAGGAGGCCCTCGTTATTGGCATTGGCAACTGCCATATTGATAGCTGTTGGCTTTGGCCCTTTGCCGAAACCAAGCGCAAGGTCGCTAGATCGTGGTCTAACCAGTGCGACCTCATGGAGCGTTACCCTGAGCTCAACTTTGCTTGCTCACAGGCCCAGCAATACAAATGGCTGAAGCAGCTATATCCTTATGTCTTTGAGAGGGTCAAGAAAAAGGTCGCCGAGGGTCGTTTCCATCCCATTGGAGGCAGCTGGGTGGAGCATGATACCAACTTGCCCAGCGGAGAATCGCTTGTCCGTCAGTTTCTATACGGCCAACGCTTCTATGAGAGCAACTTTGGAAAGCGTTGCCAGACGTTTTGGCTGCCTGACACGTTTGGGTATTCAAGCCAGCTGCCTCAACTCTGCCGTTTGTCCGGCATGAGCCGTTTCCTTACCCAGAAGCTCAGCTGGAACAACATCAACAGATTCCCCCACACCACCTTCAACTGGGTTGCCCTCGACGGTAGCCAAGTCATATGCCACATGCCCCCTTCCGAGACGTATACCTCTGATGCCCATTTTGGCGACGTGAAGCGCAGTCTGTCGCAGCACAAGTCCTTGGACCAGGATAGCACGTCACTGCTTCTATTTGGTAAGGGTGATGGAGGTGGCGGCCCTACCTGGCAACATCTCGAGAAGCTTCGTCGCTGCCGCGGCATCAGCGACAATGTTGGCCTTCTGCCTCGAGTGCACCTCGGCAACTCGGTGGATGACTTTTTCGACAGACTTGAACTGAAGGCGAACTCATTCGTGACATGGTACGGCGAGTTGTACTTTGAACTTCACCGTGGAACATACACGACTCAGTCAAACAACAAGCGGAATAACCGGAAGTCGGAGGTGGTGCTTCGAGATCTAGAGCTGCTCGCCACCATTGCCTCTCTCAAGGACAAGTCGTACAAGTACCCGAAGAAAGAATTTGACGACATGTGGGAGTCGGTGCTTCTCTGTCAGTTCCACGACTGTCTCCCTGGAAGCTCAATCGAGATGTGCTATGATGACTCGGACAAGGTATGTTTAGTTAACATGTGGTCAAAATTTAGTTCGAATGCTAATAAATTCGCCCAGATCTACGCCGAGGTCTTTCAAACCGCTGAGAGTGTATTGAAGGGCATTCTCAAGACACTAGGTGTCGCCGAGGTCAAATCCACCACTGTTGCGGATGGCATTGCCTTGAACACTTTGCCATGGTTGCGTAGAGATCTTGTTGATATTTCTGAAAACGAGTTCGCCATGGCTATGGGGAATGGCCCATTCCTGAAACTGGGAAGCATCAATATGACCGATGAGCATCCGGGAGCCACTGTTCGAGAGTCGTCGGACGGAGTTTTTGTCCTTGAAAATAACCAACTCAAGGTCGAGGTGGAAGCTGGCTGCATCACCTCGCTGTATGACAAGTCGTCCGACAGAGAGATTATTCCCAAAGGGCAAAAGGCAAACCAGTACGTCATCTTCGACGACAAGCCCTTGTATTGGCAGGCATGGGACGTCGAAGTCTACCATCTGGACACTCGCAAGGAGCTATCATCCAGCGAGACTAAGGTGTATGAGAAAAAGAAGCATCGTGTCAGCGTTATCACTGAGACCAAGATCAGCGACAAGAGCTATATTGAAACCATCATCAGCTTGAAGGCCGCGATCGGCGACGGGCAGTCATATGTCGAGGTTACGAGCAAAGTGGTATGGTACGAGACCATGAAGTTCCTCAAGGTCGAGTTCCCCGTCAACGTACGCAATACCGAGGCCAGCTACGAGACCCAGTTTGGCGTCGTTAGGCGGCCCACACACTACAACACTAGCTGGGACATGGCCAAGTTCGAGGTGTGCTGCCACCGGTTCGCCGACCTTTCAGAGCACGGCTACGGCGTGTCCATCCTCAATGACAGCAAGTACGGCTTCGCCACAGTTGGCTCGCTCATGCGCTTGTCGCTCTTGCGCAGCCCCAAGGCCCCCGATGCCAACGCCGATATGGGCACCCACCACATTCGTTGGGCCATCCTGCCGCACAAGGGCTCTCTCGGACCCATCACTGTCCGCAAGGCCTTTGAATTCAACAACCCGCTCAAGCTCCTCTCAGCTGCCCCTGGCCCAGGTAGTAGCGCCGTCACTATTGACGACGTTCCGCCCGTGGGGATAACACTCGACTCGGACAAGGCGCTTGTGCTCGATACTGTCAAGCGCGGCGAGGACGACGAGGACGTCTCCCGCGGCGAGCTGCCCAAGAAGGACGGCCGTAGCGTCATATTGCGCATCTATGACAGCTTGGGCGGCCGGGCCCGCGGCACTGTCGCGACTACCTGGGACGTTAAGAAAGTGAGCAAGACCAACTTGCTCGAGGACGAAATTGAGGAGGTGCCCTTCAAGGATGGCAAGTTTGCGGTCGATTTGCACCCATTCGAGGTGGCTACCTATAAGCTGCAGCTGGCGTAGAGAATGGAAACATGGGTGAGTGAGTGTGCATGTTTGTGTGCCTGCTTTTTTTCTTTTTATGTACATGCATGGTTATGATATTTATAGGCACGGAAACAGGAGTGCTATCTGTAAGGATGGGATGAAAGGAGTCAGGAGAAGACTCGCCGTCATGGAATAACAGGGAAACCGATTTTAGCATGTGTCACGCAATGTACCATCACTAGGTTTACAAGAATGTTTGGGAAACTGAACATGTATCGCCATTTGACTTTGTTTTGTAGCAAAGAGTAGATGACAGCTTTCTTTCTGCTTCACAATTTTTGGTACCCCAGTTCCCATGAAATCTGCTGCCTATATGAGCAGACGGCATTTGTATGACACTCGGATGGAGAGAGCCTTTCAACAAAAAAGCTCTTTTGCCATATATACAACGCAACCAACCAACCAACCACAACCACACTAAATACAACGACACAACAATCACCTGTTCCCTCGAGCATTCGCGTTCTTCTTCTGCCTTGCCGCCTTCTCCCGCGCGTACGCGTTCGATGCCTGGCCCTCCTCGCCCTGGATCTCGGCCACAAGGCGCTTGTACTTCTTCTCGTAGGCCTCGTCCTTCTCCTTCTTGACGCGCAAGTTCTCGCGAGACATAAAGGCAGCGTCCTTGCGCAGCTCGCGCATGGCACCCTTGCGCTCGCGCTTGTGCTCGGCGCGCAACTTGGCACCCTCGGCCCGCTCGCGGTCCGGGTCGTAGTGCTTGTTGGGGTCGAACGAGTCCTCGAACTTGGGGATATACGTCTTGATGGCCTGCGGGCGGTGGTGGTGGAGCTCGAGGGGCCGGCGCGAAATCTGTGCCATGTTTAGAAGGCGCGAGAGGCTGGTGGTGGTGTCGGTGAGCTTGGAAACGAGTGCGGCCGGGAGGTGTGTGCTATTGGGCTTGGAGGTGAGGTGCTGGAGTACGTGCATCGTGGGCTGGAAGGTCTCGAAGAAGGCGGGTATGCCGCACCATGTCTCGGCGGCGGTCTTGAGGACAGCCACGGTGGTGCTGACCAGGGCTACCTTCAAGGAGAGTTGAGCTGATGGTGATAAGTGCTGCTTTGGTTGTTGGCAGTCGGCGCAGTTCAGCTTCCGCACAGCAGTCTTGCTGGCCCCTTTGATCCGGATTCCTGTAGCTGGCTCGTGCAAGGGGAAGAAGCCGAGACTCGACTGGGGCTTTTCGTGAGCGAGAGAACAGAGTGTGTTCATGCAGAAGTTCATCAGCTCTGGCACGTAGCGCTTGGAGAGTTGCTGGTACTGGATAGCCAAGATCGAGAGGTATGTCCCTGTGGCGTAGTCGGAAAGGTTCTGTGGTATCTTCTGGCCTAGGAAACGGGCAACAGAGAGAATGGCAGGGGTAGCCACCTGATGGAAGTGATCAGACGTGGGAAATGTTGTTCCGATCGCTGTTAATATGACCAAATCCCCGACGGTGAGTGCTAGGGGCCTTTGTGCCTCCATTTCCTCGATGTGTGCTCGATAGGCCTTGGCCACTTCGATGGGGAACGTCTTAGCTAGGGAGTGAATATGTCGACTTAGGCTTTCCATAGTAGGGAACCAATCTGGCTCAAAGCTGTCGCCTAGAAATGCAACATACTGTACCAAGGCCTGGGAAAAGTTACCAAGCCTCTCTTTGTTGCCGCTGTCCAGCTTGGGGTGATAGAGGGCTCTGATCCGCTGGACAGCCACCGGGACCTGGGACACTTTGAGGCTTCCAAAGACCTCAAGCATCTGGACGAGTGTCTGAGGACACGGGAAGGTGTAAGGAATACCATCCTTGTCATCTCCCTGCTGTTTGGCCGGCGCCTGGAAGATTGAATCCTTCAACTCGGCCTCCGTCAAAAGCCCCCTGACAAATTCATCATCCTCGCCGTCGGATTCTGAGTCTTGGTCATCACCGCTCTCCTCATCCCCCATATCGTCACTTTCGTCAAACTCCAACTCGGAGCCGCTGGCCACAAGATCATCATCGATTAAGAAATCGTCCTCGTCGTCGAATCCCAGCTCCGCGGCGGTCGGTCGCACTTTGATTCCTTTTCCGAGGCCGAATTCGTCATTGTCACCGCTTTGGAATGGGTCGAAAGCCGGCTCATCGTCAGCCGTGATTTCCTTTTTGGATTTGCGGCCGCTTTCCTGTTCGTCATCCGAGACAGCCTCTCCACGCATTCGCTTGAGACGCTTCTCCTCAAGCTCCCTAAGGCGCTTGGCCTCCTCCTCTACTTTCTCTTCCTCCGTCTGCGTCCTATCGGCAGGCTGTGCTCTCTTGTCCGCGGCTAGTAGCCTCACCCGAAGATCGTAGTCCTTTTCGAGGATAGATTTGTCCATTCCGGCGACAAGAACAGGCGCTTCATTTGCGTCCTTTGATAAGGGGGTTTGCCTCTGGAACAGCAGAGCCTGCAGCTCTGGAAGACCCTTGTCGATTTCGGCTATCAAGTCGATATCTTCCTCCTTCGCGGCTTGTCGTTCCTAAGCGGTGTCAGCATATAAGGGGCAGGTAAACAAAGTCTTGCGGGAAAGTCGTACATATTTGTGAAACTTGGACTTTGCAATAACCTCCTCGTAGATTTCTTTGCTCGTCTTTTTCTTTTCCGGCTGTCCCTCCTCCTCTTCCCGGCCCTCCCCATCGTCAGCGCCACGCGGCCGTCGGCGCTTTAAGTGTTTCCTGTCAGGGTGTATTCCGTCATCCTCATCGTCTGAGGGCAGATCGTCCTCGTTAAAGTCGTCCCTCCAGGCTGGGTTTTCGCCGAACTTCAGCGCCTTGCCCAAATGGGTGAGCTCTCCACTCGCTTCTTCGTCGTCTTCCTCCAGATCAAACATGGAGGTCTTGTTGTGGGTTCTCTGTTGCTCCCGGGTGAATCGCTCAATCATCTTGTCCTCGAGCGACATGGTGGGGTCGCTTTCGCCAAATCGCCTGTCGATAATGCCGCCAACCTTGTTCCGACGCTGCATCTCGACGAGGAGGGTTTCGCGCCGCCTCTCCTCGCCCTTGGCCTTGGACACGCCGGGGCGGCCATGGATGCCCTTTGATGTCCTGTCGTTTGCGGATTTGAGGGTGGTGACAGCGAATTTGGGCCCCCGGGGATTCGTCTTAAACTGGAACGGGTTGAACTGCTCGCGGATGCCCTCCAATGCCTCAGACCGCTGAAGGCGTTTGTCGTTCTTGCCCTTCAGGTCTTGCGCATTCTGGCGTTTCTGTTTCTTGGATTGCTGGGCGCCAATAATTCCCTGGTCCTTCAGGGAGGCCTTCAGCCTTTTCAGCTGGGATCCAGGCATTATGTGTATATTTTCTCTCGAGGCGCACCGACGACAAGACCACGAGCTCACCAGGAGATAGATGTGGGCGTACCGAGTCTTCCTTAGTATTTTGATGTCCTAGCTATCATTCAGAAATTTTTGGGGATGTTTGCTTATCTTATCGGACTGCCCCCCTCTACCTGGAAATTTTGGCGGTGAGATAAGGCATTACCAGACTCTCACTGAATTAGGAGCTCCAGCTACTAGCTCCAGCTGCACCACCTGGGAACCTGTCGTCAACTCCACCCCCAGATTGCTGGGCGAAACCAAAGCCTCCAAAGACAAAGACGGCGACTCAACGAGACATGCACGACGCACGACAGCCACAATACACGCGTGCATCATGTCGTGGCTTGGCTCGTTTGCCCGCGACGACCGGGTGATATTTGGAAGCCTAGGTGTGGTCTTTGTTGGACTCGTGCTGTCGGCGCGCGTCGTTCTCGAGCTTTGGCATGACGGGGTCGAGATCAAGCCTCTTCAGCCCAAGACGCAGTACATCACCCAAGACACCGAGGACTCACTCAAGCTGGGCACGCTCGACACCCTGCTCGCGCACTACAACTACGCGATTCGGGATACAGCGGCAAAGATTGTTTGCGACCGGGCCGTCAATGATGGGTCAACGGTGGAAGTGCTGCTTTGGGGCATCACCCGCCCAGACTACGACGAGCGTCTAAAGAACCTACGCGCTCTCGCCGTTATTACAGACTACCGTTAGTCAAAGCCACTATGCGCCGATGCGTGCGTCGCGGTACACTGACAGTATCGCAGAAAGCCTCCCGCTGCTCCATACCTGGAAGGCCTATGCTGCCCTGGTCCGGTCGCTGGAACTATCCCTAGACCCAGAGCAGGAGCTGCTAAACAACCCCCACTGGGATGAATACCCTCTGCGGGACATGACGGAGAAGCTGTGCCTTATGTTTATTCCCCAGCTAATTGACCGTTTTGACTGTGAGAAGCTCGTCAAAGCCAAGTTTGTCGAAAAGTGGCTAGCCAAGCAGAATTGGGGAGACTCGGAGGCGGCGAAACTGGGCAACTTTGCGCAATACATGCGCTGCAGAACCAACCGCATTACCGAGATTGTGGCACGACTCCAGAACTGTGACTCTGGTCGCGAAGCATTGTCAAGGGCAGGTCTGATAAAGTTGAACAACGATCATATTTTTGGTCACGACGAAGAGCAACATCGGCTAGGAATGGCGGGGCGGTTTAATATTTTACTCCCCATCAATATGAGTAGGATACAGCAAGATGACCATACGAGGAACTTGCTTCGCTCGTTTCAGCAGAGCGCCGAAGAAAGCCGACTAAGGCACCGGAACCGCGAGGCCATGGTGCTGAACGATGGGACCCATCCATTCAACGACGACGATATCATCCAGAGAGAGCCCGGATCGCCGCCTTGAAAGTCAAAAAGATATGAACTGGGACGGAACAAGGATTTTATCATCACCCAACCCTAACCACCAACCTATAACTTTTCTTCAGCCTCAGCCAAGAATATATAGATGTTAGGGTCCGTAGACGGAGAGGGGCGGCTCGCGTTGTGCAGTACCTGCCGAATATCACGACTCGTATCGCACAGCTGAACGATATCGGCGCGGAAAGAGAATCATCGACCCAGCTAGATTTGGCCTGGATAGCAGTAGCGGGGGTCGCGGCTCGTGACGGGGATATCCTGACGATGGCAGAGCGGGTGCCTTGCAGTTGGCCAGCAGGCTGCTGAACGGAAAGGGATTCTGGATGTAAGCTTCCAGAAATACCCGGAAAAGGATTCGCCTTCTGTTGCACACCGTTTGCAACGGTGAAAACCAAGCGTGCATATACTACAAGGCATTCATTCCTTCACGAACGTTCAAGATATTGTTGGATCTTGAAAACCAAAGCGTTTCAGTTTGAATCGTTGACATCATGTTAAGATTTGGGGGGATTAAACAAACTGCCGCCCTGGCACATGGAATGGATAATAGGCCATCATATGCCCAAACTTGGCAGAGACAAACTGCACATGAATCATTAGACAAGGAGACAACTCACCGCTCAGTAGCTGAGAGCAGAACTATTCGGGCCTTACGGAAGGCGTAGTGGGGCTCTGGCAGGTTGGGGTCAGATCACTGGTCTTCGAAGCGGCGGCACTTGCAGAGATGGCTGAGTTTTTGGTCGTTTAGATTTATAAAAATCTCAAATTCCTCTTTCCCATCAACCTGAATCAAACGAGTTTGGAAGAGCCAGGCGGTGGCGGCTATATGGTGGAAGCTCCCCTATATAGTAGTATGAAAGAGGTGGTTGGCGTGTTGATTTACTCTATTTGGCTGATGCCTACAAGGGGAGCTCGGCCCTTAGACTAACTTTCTGTAGACGCACATCGTACACTATGTAGTATGAACACTAGCGTGTGGGGAAGTCCCCTACCACTGCTGCTGTCTGCCGAGTCGCGTCTCAACCAAAAGCGCGTCGCTTGTATGCATAAGTACCACTTTACAAGTACAATACAACATCCCCCACCTTCCCACCACTCCGGACCTTAGCAATAAAAGCTTTGAATATTATGTGAGGCCATACTCTAACTATACATCGGAAACTCCCTTCGAGAACACGACCATGGCCAGTATGTTTAGTCACAGATCCCCCCTCCAGCAAGTCGATTGGCGCGAACTGACATGGTGGGCGTGTAGGTCGACAGGAGCGCATGCAAGAGCGCATGCGCGGTGCTGGGTAGGTCTCTTCGGTCTCTTCCGTTGGCATGATCCCTAATTGGCACCACCACTGACGCTGCGTACAAAAGACGGCATCAGGTGGAGGAAGTGGACTTTAATTTTATCATCCCTGTCGCCGAAGAAGAGGAGGAACAACAACAACCACCACCACCACCACAACCAGAGGAACAACCGCTCCCTTCGGCCCAAGTCAAACCAGCAGTGGCACCAGTATCGCGGCCGAATCCCAATACCTCGGCGAAGCGAAAGCGCCCCTCACGGAATGCCGCCCGTACGAGCCCTCTCTCCGGGATAACGGCCCCCCGACTTCCAAGCCCGCTACAACCAGCAGCAGCTTCTACATCGCCCGCCGAGGTCTATGACATTCCAGATTACAGCAGCACCGAGGGAACGCAGATCCAAGTCAACGAGCGGCTTAGCCGGGGACGGTCATCAGCAGTGCGGAGTGCGGCCCCGGTAGAGGAGGAAGAGGAAAGGAGAGAAGCACGACTGCCACTCAAGGAGGAAGAACCTTCCGCCTTGAGAGATGCCATTTCGCCCGCGCAGCTACTATCAGCGCCACGGTCTAGGAATTCAGCCCGTCCGTTGTCGCCGGTAGCCGGGACCGTGGCAGAGGAGGTGACCGAGAGCCCGGCCGATGCGCCGGGGAGCGGGCGGCGGCGGCGCTTGCGCATCAGCAACGCCGCGCCAGCTATTGGGTCAAGCACGCTATTGCAGCGAGTTCTGGATGATCTAGATGAGACGACAGCGCATGACGTGCCGGCGTCGTCTCCGCTGGAGCGCTTGGCAGCGACAAGACGGAGCGGAGAGCAGCTACGGTCGGCAGCCACCGCCGCAAGGACAGCAGCTACAGAGCCACGGAGAAGGAGGAGCACGAGGAAACCCGGCAGTAGCCCTCTTGTGGCTTCGGGAGAGGACGACGTCGCGGACGATCTCTCATCTCCCGCTGCGGCGAAAACCCCTCTGCCAGACCTTGAAGCGGACGAATCCGTTGTCATGCCACCTATCGACGAACAGGAAGAAGAGCCAGAGGACGAGGCGGCCCAAGAAATTGACGACAAAGAAGCTGCGCAACGTCTAGGGAAGAAGCGCCCTAGACGGAGCCTGCCTGCTCCCGCGTCAGAGCTTGATTCTAGTCCACCCGACGAAAGGGGGGAACCAGTGGAACCTGTGGCTAATAAGAAACGGCGTCGGAAACAGGAGCCGGATATCGAGAAGGAACAGGACGAGCCTGTTGCAAAACGACGTCAGAGGAAAGAGTCCACAGTCGTGGCCAGTCCGGCCCATCGACAGCAGCCCAAAGTCCGGGGCAGAAGGCCAGCAGTGTCAGCGCCTGGGCCTAAACCACAGTCCAAATCCCAACCAGTGCCTAAATCCAGCAAACCTGTACCCAAGAAGCAGCAGACAAAAGCGAAGCGCAAGAGCAAGCAATCCTCCGCTGTCAATGGGGCCGAAGACGACGACGAGGAAGCAGATGGGGTTTCTATCCCCGTCACCGTTCAGCGCTACACCAAGAAAATAGTGTTCGACGCCGACGGTCCAGATGCTGATATGACCACCACCGAAATCCCGTTCGCCAACCGGGCTGGCGTCAACGCCGTCGACGTGTTATCCAACATGTGCGAAGAACTGACCGAGGCCTTCCTGGGCAAGCTAGAGGACCGGGCCCGGACCGCCGAAGATGCGGCTGGGAAGAGAGAGCAGCTGACCATGCACCGCGCGCTTGAGGCGTTTCGCGAGGAGATGCGGACGAGGTTGCTCGAACATGTGAGTTTTACTCTCAGTAACCCACAATTTCGTAGTGACATCTTTACTGATACTGGTGGTTTGGGTGGGTAGACAATCGCCTTGGACACGCTGCATGCTCTGCGCAAACGGGTGCGCGTGGCGCAAAAGGAGAAACTCGCGCTGCGCGAAGAGATCTTGCGCATCCGCGCCGAGCGGGACCAGGTCGCCCTACGCAAGGATGCGATACGTATCAGGTTCGAGGCCGAGAGCAAGGAGGCACTATTAAGTCCTTTTCTCCCCCCCCCCTCCCCCCCCCCCCCCCCCTACATACACACCCACACGCGAACTCAAATGTGTTCTCATGTTGTTAACCCTTCATTAGCGGCATATCTCACTCTCATCAGCCATGCACGACATCGACCTGGCAATAGAAAAGGGGCAGGCAGCCTCTCCGCTTTCGGCAGCAGAGCAGAGGCGTGCGGACCTGGCCAACCTGGAGCTGCTGGTTAGCAGGATATCAGACCAGGTGTGCAGTTCGAGTGACAGCGGAGGCACGCTGAAGCAGATCAAGGTGTTTAATGCATTCTTGGAGCGAGCGGCGACAGCCTTGGAGGGCAGGTGAAAAAGCCCGGGGTTTTTGGCTTGCTAGCTGTTAAACATACCCGCCATTGGGACGAGTTCCGTTCTTGAGACGACGGCTATCTGATCAACTACCCATGGTCGGATTTCTTTCCCAATTTCTCTCTCGTTCTCGTCCTGATAAATACTTTGTATTTTTAAAAGACATGATGGGTGGTGATGATGATGATGATGATGATGATAATAGTTGGGTAAACAAACGATGATACAAACCCCCACCTTTCTCTCTAAAACTTCTTCCTCTTATTACTTACTTTACTGTCCAAGCAAATTCTTCACCTTGTCGCCGATAGTTTGTTTCCCTTCGGCCTTGCGGGCTTCCCTCGCCTTGGCCTGCTCCTGCCAGAGCGCTTGCACGCGGGCGTTCACCTCGGCCGTGGCTTTGTACTCGGCCCTGAGCGCCGCCTCTTCGGCCGGCCGCTCCGCCTCGGGGAGCTTGTCCAGAATCTCTTTCCACGCCGTCAGCGTGGCGAGACCTGGTTCGTCTGCTGCTGCTGGGGTAGTCGACTTCTTGGCGGTGGTAGTGGTGCTTGCGGTAGAAAACAGCTTGTTGGCAGTTGTGGTGAAGGAGGATTCTGCTGCCGCGGCTCTTGCATCTTGTGCGGCGGGCGACGTGTCCATCAGCGGTGGGAACTTTGGTGTGGGGAGACCCTCCGCCTTGGCTTTCGCGATGGCCGCCTCTTGGTCCAGCATGCGGTGGTACAGTTCGTCGGCGCGCATCTGGATCGCCTCGTCCACCTCTGGCGGTCGGTCATAGGTCTGTAGGTAGCCAAGCGCTTTGAGCAGTCTCTTTACAATTTTCCGTCAGCGAAAAAAGAAAACCCAATCATGACTGGGAAGGGGGAGGGGGAGGGGAAAACGTACCGACTGCACCATATAGCACCGCTCAAAGCGCTGCACCTCGGCGCGGCACATGGTCATCTTGCTGACCCAGTCGCCACTCTTCATGCACGCGTTCCAGTCCATCTGCTCGTCGGCGCAGTTTTCGAGTGCTGCCCCGCCAATCTGCGCCTTGCGCTCCTTGAACCCCTCCAGCACGTCCATCAGCTTCTCGTGGTCGCTCTTGGTTTCCGCGTCTACCGCGCTCATTGGCTTGTATGACTTCCACAGGTGCGCGTACCGCCCATCTGGGTACAGGCTCTCCCGTGGCACGGGCGGTTCCTTGGGCTGGCCACTATCATCTTCTGCGGTGGCTGCTGCTGCTGGTGTGGGAGGAGGAGGAGGTGCTGGGTTTTCTTGTTTTTGCTTGTCGCTTTCTGTGGTGTACTTGATTGGCGATTCCTTCTGCAGAAACTCGCGAAGCTTGGGGTCAAGCTTCCGCAATGGGTCGGATTCGTTGCCGTCGCCTCCTCCGCCGCCACCAAACCATCCGTCGAACCACCCCATTCTCCGTGTTGTGTTGTGCTGTGCTGTGTCTGAAATAAGATTTAATTCATCGAATTGATATCTTTACGGCTGGCTGTTATTTGGCAGCTGTGTCGCATCTCATCTCATTGCCGATATATGGAGTGGCGGTATTGTTGATATCGATGATGATGGAGAGGAGCTTCCCCCTGCTCACTTGTGCTGGAGCTCATAAGAATTTAGGCGGGGAAGAGTGGCAGGAAATGCGGGCCGCAAGGCTGGTAGTGACACACTCTGTACCCTAACCCTCGAGTGGCAGAAAGCAGTACTATTATAACCGGAGATTCTGTCCACGATTACGGATTTGTATCATGTATAAAATAATAAGGTGAAGAATTGAAGTCATTTTGCATTCACTTTAAAGTTCATCATTTGCTACTCAGTCATTTTGACTTGGAAGTATTCGTAGCTAGCATTGGGCGTGACTGCAAAGCCTTCTTCCGCACTAAAATTGCAGTGCAATTTTGCCTCAACTTGCCTCAAACCTCCTTCAGTCCTCCAACCTGCATGGCACACTGGGGTACATACTCTGGCTTCGAAACAACGACCCCTTTTCTCATCCATCCCCACGTCGTCATGTCCCCCATTAAATATATAGTATATATCACATAACATAACACAACAAGAAATCTCATAATGAGATTTAATCATCAGCTACTAATACGAGTTTCGTCTAATGGATGAATAGAGAAATAACACATGTCCCATTTCTTCCATCCGTGGAAGTGGCCGGTGCGCAAAACTCCCCCGTGTTTCGGATCTCCGGAACGGCACAGGAGCCGAACAGCAAGGCATTACATACCTGACCTCATTTTGTATGACACAGCTCGGATTACAGCTTGTCGGAGGCACCCCTAAAGAACACCCATGAGGGAAACGGTGGCCACCTTAACTGCTCATATTTGCCAGCGTGATATTCATTCGCTCAGCAAAACAAAGCTGGAGGGTCGATGTGTCTTTCAATTTTTTATACTGATGGCCTGCTCTAAATAAATACTACATGTAGGTTATATACATGTAAAGAAAACATAAAAAAGACAAACGTTCACACATTACCGGTGTGTTTTGAATCAAATCATAGATTTGCGACCGCCGGAGAAACGCCACCCTGATGATGGTATATATAAAAAAACTTCCTCCAGTATCAGGTCGGTTTCGCAGCAAAAGGTCGTGGGTTCGTAAATAATGGGATGTCGAGTCAGCCGTTCAAGATCTGCCACGCCTGGAGACAAGTCCAGTTCGCCTCCCGCCTTGTAGCTGGGTTGATGTCAAGGAAATCTTAACGCTTGATCTGGCCTTGGATTGTCGAGAAGCCATCCCCAAAGAAAAGAAAAGAGATTTCGCAATCAAGACATTGCCTCCTTTATAACAGTAGCATGGCGAAGATGCCAGCCGCGCCTGCAACCACTGCCCCAATCGCACTCATCGATTCGGCTCCTGAGGTGGGCACGGCCGCGTTTGAATTCGCATTCGCATTAGTCGCGTTTAGAGAGTTTGCTTGCGGGAGTCCTGTCTGTGCTACAGCCACGGCCGTGATACGGGTAGTGGTCACTCCGTTTGTCACCGTCGTCAAGGTAGAAAGGCTGAGAGTCGCAGATGCCAACTCCTCAGTCGGCAGCGCCGCAAGCGACGTATCAATGGCTGTGGAGAGAGCGCCCGACACGAAAGCTGTAGGCGATCCAAGTCCAGAATATATGGCGGAGAGGCCAGCAGAGCCAGGAAGGGTCTGCAGAGAACCGGTGGAAGCCGCGGAGAGACCTGGCAGACCCTTCAGGGCGCCGGTTGCCTCAGAAGCTGCCGAAGCGCCCACGCCAGTACCAAGGGGTGACAAACTACCGCTCGCTACACCCTGTGCGCCTGTGCCATTGGTGAATGCGAAGGCTGGGGTTGGGGATGCCGCCGTAATGCCAGGCAGAGGAGCAAGAGACGCGGCTGCCGAGACTGCTGGGGCTGCTGCGGCGATGGAGGGCAATTGAGCGAGAGATGAAGCTCCGTCTGCTGCAATAGGTGTAAAGGATGCGATCACGCCCGCAGCAGTGCCGGACGTCGCCACAGCACCGGGAAGCGAGCTAAGAGATGCAGCCGATGTGGCGGCCACGGCGGCCGTACCGGCGGCAATCTTGCTAAAAGAACCAATAACACCGGCAGCAGCGGATGTAGCCACAACAACCGCAGCAGCAGAGCTCGCAGCAGCGATGGGGGTCAGCGCGCCTGCTACTGGAGCTGCGACGGACGCGGCAGCAGCAGCCGAGGCGGCGATAGGAGTGAAAGACGCAATGGCGGCCGGCGGAGAGGCAACCACGGCAGCCAGGGGGGCAGCACTAGCAATGGCAGCAGGCGGTGCGGCACTGGCAATGGCAGCAGGCTGTAAAAGCATGTCAGTGGGACAATTCAGACTGATTCGGTCAGGGAAAGTTTAACATACTGGGGAAGCGAGGTTTGGAAGGGGCACTAAGGATCCCCCTGCTTTTTGTGCTGCATTAAGGCCTGGTAGAGGCTTCAGAGACGGTGATGCTTGATTTACAGCTGCGGGTGGTGCTGCTACTGCGACTTGTGGTGCCGCAGCAGCGGGGGCTGCCACCGGAGCGGCAGCAGGAGGCGCCGCAGCCGGAGCCGCAACTGGAGCAGCTGCGGCAAGCCCGGGCAGGGGCTTCAGGGCCCCAGCTTGCTTCTGGTTTGCCTGCAAACCAGGCAGAGGCAACAGTGATGATGCCGCTCCAGTCTGAGCAGGGTTGGCAACTGTCTGCGCGCGCACACTCCCATTCCGACCCTGAGCGGCGGCATTCTGAGCGGCGGCGGCCAGGAGGATAGCCACGAAGGCGTTGGTCGAGAGATACATCTTGGCCGTCTAGACACGTTTGGCGTTGACCGAGTTTGTAGTGAACGAAGTAGTCGGGCCAGGCCAGGCCGAAGCTGGCGTGCTGCTGAAAAGGAGCGTCGAGAAACAGAAAATTATACTGTCCTGCAGTCACGAAATGAACGACAAAAAACGGTATTAGAAAGAGGGAGTGAAAGAAACAACAAGTAGAGGCCCGCTCCAGATGTTAAGAAGAACGCGAACGACGAGAAAGTGGGAGAGCATGAAGGAGAGATGGGACAGAAGAGTCGAGAAAGAGACGGGTAAAAGCAGATGGTTATGTGATCTGCGACAGCACCAGTCTGAGTATCACTGGGAGACGTCATCCTGGCTTGTTGTGGCCTTGGGAGTATCATACTACATAGTAGATACTTGTCTGTAGTGGTACCTCGAGGCATGGTGGCAAGGTGCGTGAGGAGGCAGGTACTGTCCAGGAGAAGACGTCTCAAGATGGTGTAAGAAGACAGGGTTGCTGGGGCTTGGCTGGCATGAGAAACAGTGGTCCTCGGATGCGCAGCAGCAACACATCTCGGCACGCACCGACCATCATGGCCTTGGGTTCTTGCAGTGCAGACTAGAATCCATGAGATCGCCAGGGGATTTCTGGCGCCAATGCATCAGGTCGTGGTGGGCGCATCTGCATTCATCCGTTCATGCTCCGGCTTGGGGAGGCAGCGGGAAGGGGTGGAAAGGCAGGTCCAAGCTGAAGCTCTGACACGGTGCCCAGCACCCTTGAAACCGCACCTGTCACATCGCGTTAGTGATTACAGCCAAAAAGCAGCCGGTTTCCTTAACAGATTGAATGCCATGCGGAATCCGGTAGAATCCCAATCAGGGAGTGAAGAGCTTGACAGACTGTCGAAACAACCTTTGACATGTTGCTTGTTTGTTGGCTGACTCCCGAGAATCTTGCTTTGCCTGGAAGCGGAGGTTAGTGTCGGTTTCGGGAGTCCCCCACACGCTAAATAAACCTATAACGACGGGAACCATGAACTGGAACTGAGCCTGCACCTTCCTTCTCAACACCAAGATTCATCATTGGCACTGAAACTTTTTTTTAAAAAATTCTCAGCAACATCTCTTTTCTCCAATATGTGCAATCATTTCGTTCATGATCGATCAAGCTGAGTCTTGAATGTGGGAAGCACTCAAGACATGAGCCATATGACGCTTGAACCCTAACCCTCCTATGTATAGGGTTAGGGTCGTTACATCCACCCCCTTTACAACTCTACCACATCGGCTCCAACCTATTCTATTATGGACAGATTGGATTTTTATTATTATGAATCTAGATAAATACTGCTAAAAACATGAACAGAATGTACAATGAAACTATCTGAAGAGGGGCGAGCAAGAACTCGTCTTATCCTCACTTTAGGTAAGCCTAGGTTGGTCTACGAAACACGCTTTACCACTTTACACCTTTACATACAGCTATAGATAGGGCAATGGAAAATTCGGGATCCCGTCCGCTTTCCTATAAATTATTAATGAGGTTAGTGAACGGAATAGGAAAACGGTTGTATTTATACTAAATTAAAAGAAACATAATTTTTATTTTTACAATTTAGACCTTTTTAATTTTAGAGTCAGTTCTTCGGTCTGTCGATGCCGGACCTCGCCTCTGAAGCCGTCGATGATGACGTTAGCAATGCGTGTCATAACGATCGGCAGAATTGGCCCAGCAGACTACGTCGACCACACGGTTGCCATCGCCTACCTACCCAGCCATCACCTCAATCCTCAACATACCGTACAGGCAGCGTTGACCTTGTGCTCCGTTATGTCGCAGAATGATTCCTGCCGTTCTCTCCAGTGTGCGGGGGTTTTCTTGCCGACGAGGTCTCGGATGTCCCAGACACCCCAGATTGTCTGCCTGCCATATACAGACTACAAGCGCCCAAAAAAACTGATCCCAGCCCCAGAAACCTAGCATCGGCGACAATTCCCGCCCAAGTCGGATCTCTGCTTTCGCTCAACCTCGTCGGGGCCCGATATGGCGAGCCCGGGTGACGGCGCCCATGGCGGCCATACGAGATTCCATCTCGAGCAGCACACCGAAGCAATACGAAGAGACGACGCGCGCCGAAGAGGACGGCCCACCCCATCACCAGAGACCAGCATCCAGAAGTACGAGTCGGACTTCTTCACACCATCACGCGTCCAGCGTCGGCCGCAGATGACCGCCGAAGAGCAAGAACGTTCCAAGAGGGATGGACGCGTTGTGGGCCGAACAAAGAACGAAAGCCGCAGGCTTTGACCAACCACAGAGCGAGGCTTGGACAAACCCCCTCGGCCTTGTTGGTAAACCGATGCCGTCCGCTGGAGAGGGAACATACGATGGCCACAGGATGGTGCCGGCGAACGCGGCTCATAGCGAAGTGCTAGGTTCGGCAAAGGGTAATAATGGGGACGCCGTGGGGCCAAACCGTCACGGGATGACCGACGCGCAATGGGAACTTCATCTGGAGGAGATAGAAGACCTGAAAGCCGGGTTCGGGCAGCAGAGGGAGAAGGCGCACGACGGGCCCCGACAAGACATGATGGAGCAACCCGCGATAGTAGGGCGGCAGCAGACAGCCCCGGAGCCCATCCCAGATGCCCCGTGTTCGCCGCCGCGCCGTTTGCGCCTCCCCAAGATGACGGCCCAACAGCAAGAAGAAGTCAAGAGGACGGTAAATGAGACCCGAGCTCGATGTACCGCGCAAAACAAGACATCTACGCTCTTTAGCCCGCAACAGGACATTAGCGACCAGTCAGCAGAGGGGGGAGGAGACGCCAGCGGCTGTAGGCATGCGACAAGGCATGCGGGCCATGGTATCGTGTCACGGAGCTCGGCGGCCGGGCCGAGTCATAGTCATATGGCGGACAACATGGGCAAGATCGGCTACTCCTTACACGGCGGCAATACGCAACAGCCGCCAGCTGCTGCCGATGAGGATGATGTGTCTGAAGATTTCCCTGTCCCACAGTCGACTCTCCCACCCCGACCAAACCGACCGGAGCCTCACTTCCCACCCAACTTCCCCGCCTACCACGCCACGCTCAAGATGAACGAAATCGCCGCGTACCTCGCCAACGCAAGCTACGTCGTATCGCTTGGCGGGCCGCCCCTCGGCGACGTCAAGTACGGCGTCATCGTCGTGCCCGTCGGCGAGGAGTCCTTGCTATTTGGCCCGCAGCCGGATAACATCTTTACCCGAGACTTTCTCGACGCCGTCAAGGACACCAATGACACGCACTCGGTCGACATGCGTATGCACGGGATGGAAAAGGACAGCGATAAGTTCTTGAGGCGCCGGTTCCGAGACGATTTCTCGGAACGGCCGGCTGAGAGCCACCGCAACGTTGAGGCAGAGGAGCCCAGGCACCGGGAGATAGACCCCGTGCCCGAGGATGCAGACACGTCGAGCATGAACAAGGAGAGGGAAGAAGAGATAAGGCCGACGGTAGAAGGAGCTCGAGACGAGGAGATGGGGGAAGTGGGCGGGTTCGGCGCCGAGGCAGCCGCCAGACGCTCTACCCGTATAACAAAGGGTGTGATACCTGCCCCCCCCCCGGCCCAGACGGGGACACGTCGCGTGAAGGTCCCCACGCCCGAGCCGAATACGCGGAAGCCGCAAGGGATTGTAAAAACAAGAAGCAGTCCGCGGAGGAGAGGCAGTATTACAAGCACAGGCGCACCGCCAACGGCGGCGACGACGGCGAAGAAGCCAAGGGGTCGGAAAAAACGAGCCGATGCAGTTTAAATCTTAATATATGTACCACTCTTCTTTCCTTTAGCATAGATCCAGACAACCCACATCTGCCGGCGATGATGCCCACTACTCCGAAATTCCACTTGTATCCAAGCGCTGACATGTGCATAAGGGTCCTGTTCTATGGGTGAGTGACCCGCTCAAAGCCTGGCTTGCCTCTCGACCTGTTTCTCTTTCCCCCGCATGGCCTCCGGGATTGCTACCGTTTTGTTCTTGATTAGAATGGTCTGAGTTGGCGGTCTTGGGGCATATCAGGCCTCACATCAGCCCCCGCCAACATATGCCGGATGTTTCGTTGCTCTCTCTACGCCCTGGATACTAGGTTGCCTTTACACTGGCGTCTTCTTTCTTCTGTATTTTTGATATGGCGTCGATTTCTTCTCGGCTGAGGAGACCCCATGCCTCGAAAAAAAAAAAGGGGGGGGGGGGGGGGGGTTGGATGTCCTGCAGCGTCTCGTAGGATTGGTGGTGGCCCCGCTGGATCATGATGTTGTTGTCGCCTTGTCCTGTTTTCGACTGCGCTCGCTTCTTCGCCCAGACGTCTCAGCGCCGAACTCACCGGCATATATCTGTAATATCGCTTCCCTGAACTGCAGACAGGAAGCCCAAGAAGGCATCGTGATAGTCTTGCAGATCAATAGTTTTCGCCATTTGCCTCCGCATCATCGCCCTCGTCTCCCCCGGCCGGATCGTCAAAGGGTGTGCGTACCTATCCACGGATATCTTCAAAATCCTGGTCTAGGACCTCGAAGCTTACGATCAGCCTGCGCATCTTGTGTGCGGAAACTCGCAATAATAAAGCTATGTTCCGGACGTAAGAGCGTGAACTCGATCGCTCAGGCCTACCTCGAACCTTTACCAGAGCTCAGGTATAGTATTATCTGCCTATGTGGTTGGTCCTGAAACCCTTTCCCTGGGAACGAACAGAACAAGATGTAATAAGACTGCGTTCCTAATAATACACCGTGAGTAAGGTAGCTTTATTTGCATTATACAACCGCAATACGTCCTTTTTCTATTTTTATTTTTACAAAGGTTCCATCCTACTCGTCAAACTGGTCTATCTGTAAGACGACCATCGAAGGCAGGACCAGTACAGCCGTTCTACCAGGCACTCGGAGGCCATTACACCCAGCCTGAACAAATAGCTGCCGCTGGGGGGGGGGATCTCAATGGCCTGTGTGCCTTTCCAATGAGTGTTTTTCCTTTTTCAGAAGAACCACAAAGAACATCTAATCATAGAAGCATTGGTCTTGGAGGATTGGCCCGTGATGTTTGTAAGCTTTCCAGATAGGGTAGCTTGCTTGAACCCCTTCTATCCTTATTCATAAAATATATAACCGCTAGACTAGTAATGAGGTCGGTGACGACCAGCGAATCCATGGTGTTGTATGTTTTTTTCGTCTTTTTTCACTTCCTTTTTCAGAGGCCATAACCAAAGATAAGGTAGGTTTAGTTAGTATAAAACGGGGTGATAACTCTCTTATATACGTTCAAGTTGAGCCCGAGTTAAATTCTTGAGAAGGCCGTACTACAAATACATTTATGGTACCAGGGAGGCACGCAACGGGGTACACGTCATTATTCGTCTGCCGTCCTGTAGCCACACCCGGGAATCCTGGAATGAACGGTCATGCATATAAAACTATATGTCTGCGACATGGCAGCATGTCTTAGACAGTGGGAACCAGCCTCCTCCAGCCCCTTGCAGATTCAAGACGTGACAGATAAAATCCAGGGGCAAGTATTCAGTTGACATGAACTTTGATCATACACATTTGGCCCACGGAGTGATAATACGTACAATTATGAAGGACTGGTTAAGAAGCTACTGGCTCAAAATTCACCGAACAAGTCCAAACATAAAGTTACACAAAAATCAAACTACACAACGATTTATAATGTTGTATAACTACGTAAGTGTGCTATGCGAGAACAAAAAGATCTATCTAATCCAGCAACGAAACATGTTAAACCATCCAAAATATGCATATGCCCGTAAGTGAAGTGATAACGCAGCGAGAAAGAAGAAAAGGGGGCAGGGCACATGCAGATAAAAGAAAGGTGGAAAACAGAAGCTACACCCGCCCAGATGAAGATAACATTGAAAAACAGCAGCGGAAGAAATATATACAAAATCAGAATGCGAAGAAAAGAAAAACAACGACCAAACAAGGTTTAAACCTGAGCACAGCCCAGTGTTGCCATGCAAGAATCGAATACTGCCAATAGATCATCGAGTCACAAGCAGAAAAATAATAAGAAAAATCACACTCCGGGCATGCCGGCCCGAATATTGTCGTATTGACTCGCCGGATACGACAGCAGGTTCTGGGACGGATCAAGCGTCGCCATCTGCGTGGCGAGCGTGCCAACCAAGCTGCTCGCGCCGGGCTTATCGCCGCTGGCCTCCCAAAAGACAGCGCCGCCCAGGCCACGCTTGAGGAGATACTGGGCCTTGATGACGGCGCTGGTCACCGTGTCGTACGTGATGAGCTCCTTGTCGCTGGGGTCGTAGCTGTAGCTGGCCTTGGCGACGTCGTCGTACATCTCTTGGGATCCCAGCCGTGGCAGGTCGCGGTACAGCCACACACCAGACTGGATAGAGCCGGGGCCGATGCCGTTGTACGGCTGGCCAAGCCCGGGCGTGGCTTCGAACGCCCGCCCGTACAGGGGCAGGCCTAGCACGATCTTGTCGGCGGGGATGCCGCGCATAATGTAGTCGCGCACAGCGGACTCGGTGCTGAATTTGGTGCTCTGTGGGTTTTGGCCGTTGGCATACAAGTTGGACTGGTGGCCTGATGTCGAGTCCCACGAGCCTGCGTAGTCGTATGCCATCAGGTGCCAGGCGTCGATCCAGGGATCCATGCCGGCGAGATCCATGACTGTATAGTGCTGGGAGCCGGCAGGCGCCGCAATCGTGATTAGAAAGCGATAGCCTTGGGCGTGCTGGGAGGCGTATGTGTCTAAAGCTTGGCGGCAAGTCTGCAAGAGAAGGACGAAATCCTGCGCCTCTTTTGCGTTGACGGGGTATTCCCAGTCGATGTCAAGGCCGTCAAATCCCCAGTCTAAAAGAATCAGTATTTGGAACGATGGGATGTTTCTAGGGTTTGGCCTGGATGGAGTCACCTTGAACAAGTCTCACAGCTGATGAACAGAATCTCTGTCGTCCAGACTCTGTCGCAGCAACTGGAGGAAACTTTGGCGAATACGTCCATCCACCAATGGAAAGGAGGACCTTCATCTTTCGGTTCTTCTTCTTGAGGATATACATCTGTTTCACACAGCCATACGCGTTGTTGCCCTGATCGTTCCATGAGTCTGTCGGGTAGTGTTTCTGCAAATCGGCGTAGGAGTCCGAGGTTTTCCTGGGGACTGTCAGCAAGAAGGCTTTTATTCTCTTCTTTACCGGTGGCACTTACACCTCTCCATCAGACGCAATGTCTGCAAAAGCGTATAGGACATGAGTAATCTGCGAGGCAGGCAGTTGTTGAGGTTGATAATTGGCGCCGTAAATACCCCTGAAGCCTTTTAGCACGGCCATTGCACAAAGATGGCGACGATATGGGCCAGGAAAACATACCAATTTGTGAAATATAGGGCATTGCGATACGACGAGAGCGGAGTCCCTGCAGAAGAAGCGTTGGCAGCTTGCTCAATATTGCCCGCAGACTGAGCTGCTGGCGCCTGCGCGGCTACAGACTGGGCAGCTTGTGGCTGCACAGCAACGGATGGGTGCCCCTTGCTGGGGTTGGGGTCTTCCAAGGGAACCGTAGGCGGGCTTGGTTGAGATGCTTGGCCGACGACTGAGAAGGCCAAGGGTGCAGCAGCAGGACTGAACTGCCCGGTGGTTGCCGTGGGAGCAGCCCCAGGAGCTCCCGATACCTCATGAAAGCCAGAGCCAGAGCCAATTTGACGTGAGGGTGCCGTTGCCCATACAGTCTCCGTCGCTGTCACGTAGGCAGCTACACATTCGATCTTGGCCTGCTCTTCGGGAGCGAGCTTGATGACCCTGCCCAACACCGGGGTCGCCAGAAGAAAAGGAGTGACAAGAACAAAGATGGAAGACAACATGTTGGCTTGTGGGATGGACAAGTCAGGGGTAAGGACCGAAAGGGGAACAGCCACTGAACGATAGAGCAGCGTCCAGCCAGAAACACTTATAGGGACTTGCCGAGCAATCCTCCGTCAAGACTTGCCAAAGGAATGTAGAAAGAGGCTCTTTTTTGGCGGTGGGCCAGCTCACCAACCGTCAGACACTGTCGCAGAGCAATGGAATGGGAGGCTGACTATCCGCTCGAAGCCATTTTGGGCAGGGGGCCTCGCCCGTCTAAAGTATGAAAGTGATGTCTGAGCAATGCGTCTTCCAGACTCCTGCGCGTTCTCAGGAGTAAAGGGATGAAGGTCAATATCACGAATGACCCAGCCATCTTTAGCCTGAGAGATGACAGCACTCTGCCGGCCCGGGGGAAGGCAGAACATAGAGGGGTGGCGAAGGTAGATGGAAGACCTTCCCTCTCAGAGAGTCTGCCCTTCACAGCCCGTCAAGAGGTGCGCGCAGATGGTTGACAGTCGAGAACGAACGGGCGATCACTATATCACGACACTGATATAGACGGGAGAGGCGCGGGAGGAGAGCGCGGTTGAAGTCGATCGCACTCAAGCCAACATCCGGATGTGCGAACAATCAATATCAGAATGCAAGGACGAACTCTTCCACGACTGTGCCTGCATCTCCGCGATAAAGACAAGGGCGGCATTATTTGCCCCACGGCCCGCTGAGGGGAGACTCGAGTCAAGTTCATCGATAGTTAGGGCCTTTCCCCCGATATACTAGAGTACTCCTCTCACGTCATCGTCATCAAGTAAGAGGACACCCATCCATCCAAGTATCTGAGGATCGAAACCCGTTGTCGAGCAAAGAGAGAAACATGGACATCCACAACGTCCCTGATTCTCTCGACAGCTGCCTAGAAAGAAGTTGATTGAGTGGAGGCCATGTTCCGATCGTCGTCGTGGCGTTCGGAAGATTTGCCTGGGCTTCATGCGCCAAGAGGCCCAATTCAACAGGCTTGGGGGGATTCAGATGGATGGAATGGAATGTGGAAAGTTGGAAGTTCACGTTGAATTAGGGATGGCCGGGGGATGTTACCCACCACAAAACGTCAGCTGCCCGTCCTGTCGGGAGTGGTTACAGTGGTTGCATACTTAGCGGGTCGCTAACGCAGCTCCCGTTACTGCAATGGAACGCTAAATCACGCGCCTTTGACAGTGGCGTGTGTTCCATTAACGTCACGATGAGCAACGATTCCTGATGTTGTCTTGTTTCCTCGAATGTTCGAGTGAAGATGTATGTCTTTTTTCTAAAGGATGAAGACTCCTAAAGCCGACAATACGAAAAGCCAACCTGTAAATAACAACCAGGATCTCCATCCTATACAAATGCCGCAGATTAAACCCGAGTTCCTCGCGGCCTATTTTCCCTGAACTCCCGTGTCCCAGATATCACAGATATGTACGTATCACGCCACCATCTCTGACCGAACGCCATCAACGAAAACCGCCCATCCGGCCGAGACCAAAGGTTCCAACCAGGAAGAAAAAAAAATTACAATCTCTGTCCGGGAATCATCCCGAGGTAGGGCATGAAGAACCCAAAAAAAAAGGAGAGGAGGAGAGGGGGAAAGGGGGGGGGGGGGGCGCGCAAAATAACCGAAACACACTTTTTCATTTTGTCTTCTTCGTCTCCTGCTTCTTCTCCGTCATGTTCACCGTTGGCCTATGTGACAGAAAATTAGTATCATGGAAATCAAGGATAGGTAAAAATAAAAAAGAAAAATAAAAAAAGAAAAGGGTTAACGTACACGGCATCAACGATACTCTTCTTTTCATGCCCATGGCCTGCTGTCTTCTCGCGGCGGAAGACCTCATCCTCAGTCCTGCTCTGCTCAAAGGCCATCTGCAGCAACGGCATGAGGGCAAACACCGCAAGGAGCAAACCGAACGCGGCATCCGTCTTCAAATCGGCAACCTTCTCCCACAGCCACGCGCCCTTTCCTTGCTCATAGAGCACCAACGCAGCGAGGGACTCGGCGCCCGCCGTCAGACCCAGCGCCGTAAGCCCAATGGCAAGCCGGAACCCGGCCACGCGGGGGATCTCGTAGTGGACGACGAGGAAGCGTGCCCACAGCGTCGCGAAGCTGGCCAGCACAAAGGCGACCAGCACGAACTCGGACAGCGCCGTCATGGTGGCCGGGATCATCGTCAGGTGCGCGTATGCCAGCAGGGGCGTCAGTTGTTCCGGGAAGTAGTATGCCAGCGTGCTGAGCAGTAGACCCGAGGCCAGGTTGAGCGCAAAGTAGATGAAGCCGAGCCGTACGATGAAGAAGGCGAGCGCAACGTCCCAGAGCACTTCGATCACCGACTCGGTAGTTTCAAAGAGGATCCAACCAGCCATGATGTTGCTTTGTTGGTTTTCTGTTTGTGTGTGATGTTGTTTGTTGTAAGTGGGATTGTATAAGTCGACTGTGAAAGTCGGTAAGGTATTTTGAGATTCAATTGTGATTGATGTGAATGATTTAGAATGGTGATACTATTCCAGTACTTCCCCCACACATAGAGATGGCAAGGTATTTATGATACAGAGATAATTGCAGTCACGGGTACAATTGGAAAGTAATGCCTGGTGATGCCCCCAGAGTGGGCTGTTGAGACAAAAGCAGTGGTGTGACAATGAATCGACTCCCGGAAACCACCAGCTTTCAGCACAAAAGCACCCCGGCCCAGGTGGAGGGGCCGGAATCATGTAGGACCATGAAAGCCTAGTTGGTTCCAGTCTTCCTATGGAGTTGAAGGTTCACTGACTTGACCGATCAAAGTGCGTGATGTTTACATCATTTAACAACCCAGGGGCGTGTTATTAAGTGGATACTCTATGTGTACTCTACTTGGGCAAGTCATATCGCTCAATTCATGATCTCGGGGTTCATCTTCCAAACCACACAGAAAGCTACAATCAAGCCATATTCTGGAGCACCCAAGCCAGGACCTCTTTATCTATGGCTAGCTATACTTTTCCTCCATCTAAAACTCCCGCCATCGCAGTATTCTTGGGTATCGTATGCAATTCCCCGACTGGGACGCGTAAAGTCTCGCTGCCCTCCCGTCTTGTCCCTTCCAAAATAGCCCATAATCGCTGCTTAAATAGTTGTCTTCTCCAGCTTTTTGGCTAGCTCATCAACGTCCTCGTCCTTCAACTGAGCGACCGGTTCTTCTTGGGCCTCTTCGGCCTCCTTAATAAGCCTCTCAGCCAGCTCCTCGGGCTCAATCTCTTCTTCCTCTTCCTCCTCCTCCTCCTCCTCCTCCTCCTCCTCGTCGGAATCCTCCTCCTCCAAGTCGCTCAGGCTATCGACGCCCCACTCGTCCTCGTTGACAACGTCGCCTCCCAACTTCTCCTTGCGCTCATCCAGAAGCTCTTGAAGGATCACAATCGCCTCGTCCTCTTCAGAGAATTTGTTGCCGTTCAGCTCGATTTTCTTCAGAGCAGGAAGCGCTTCCTGCACGGCCTTGGTCAGGCCCTTGAGACCAGGGGTTGTGATGTCGTTGTATTGCAATCGCAGAATCTCGAGCTTTGCGTTCTTGCCCTTCGAAAGCGATGTAGCCAAAAGCACGCCGCCCTTGGCACCGAGAAGAGAATCGCCAATTCCAAGCTCTATCAGCTCGGTCCAGCCAGGGGCAACCTTGGCAAGGGCTTTCGCACCCATGATGGTAAATGTGTTATCTTGGAGGTCAAGCGTCTTGATGCCGGTCGCGTGACGGAGACCCTCGCTCAGCAGATGCGAAATTCCCTCCTGTCTAATGCCGTTTTGAACCATCTTGACTTCCTTAACTTTGTTGTGCAGGCTGAACGTCTTGGCCCACGCCGTCATGCTGCCATTCTCCAGACGGTTGCGACCGCAGATGACAGTCTCGAGGTAAGGAACATCCTGGCCCTGCTTGCGCGCCTTCTCCTTCTTGGCGTGCAGTTCAGACAAAGCATCCGCGATCAGGATGCCAGCGTGAGGCCCCAGCCCGTTATTGTTCAGGTACAGATGTTGCAGAGGCACATGCGAGGCCAGGAAGGCAACCAGGGGCGCCTGTGTGTTCAGGCCAAAGGCATTGTCGTTGAGGTTGATCGTGTTCAGGTTCGGCAGGTTGAGGATAGCAGTGAGGAGGGAGGAAAGGGCTTCGGGGATTTCGTTGAGAAGACGGCCGGTGAAGATATCGGCAAGGTTGGCGACCTGGTGGCGGCTTAGTTAGCATGCTGTTCCTGTTCCGTAGCTGACCAGCGTCAAGATTGGTGCGCGTACCCTCAGGTTCTTCTTTGTCGCCAGGACTTCGCCCAGGAGCTTGCAAGCCCCGACGCCCAGCGTGTTACCCAGCAACCGCACTTCCTCGACATCGTCATTCGACTTGAGCTCGGCAATAAGAGGCTCCAGATCCTCGGCGGTGTCGAGCTTCAGCCCCTTCCCCTCGATGGAGAAGATCTTGGTAGAAGAAGCCATTCTGGATTAATCAAGATACAGGGTCGTAAATATGTAGCAAAAAAGAGCAAGGTTTGGCAGATGCTGATCAAGGTGGATGGCTGCAGGAACCACAAGACGCAAGTCGGCTTGACAGGTGTTTGGGACTTTAGCGGGGGAGGGGTAAACAGAAAAGTTCCCTGCTTGCCTGCCTACAATCGCGATTGTGGTTGCTCAGGGCGTTGGGCTCTAAAAGTGGAGGGGGAGCCAATTTCGGGCGCCTGGTCATTGTGGCGCTGCCGCCGCCAGCGATTTACGCCAGGTGGTGCCACCTGTCCTGGGAAAGCTGACACCCTCAAGCTTTGGTGTCTGTCGCGCGGCGCGACAAAGCATGTATGTCAGTCCTATCCGCGGTTTTGGACTGGCTGCGGTCACCCGTTCCCCAGAGTTTTGCGAAAGTGAATATCTTACCTCGTCCTATCCTTATCAATTGAGCTTCGCAAAACTAATCTCGTCACCGCATCCCAGAGCCCCAGCGCCCCATTGTTTTATGCACCAACTTTCCAATCCGACAACACGCCAACAAACCATCCATCAGTTCATCGCCCACTGACTTCCAGCGTTGGCCAGCTCCTGCAACTCAACCTGAAGCCTCGCCGCAAACCTACGATTAGCATTTTCTTCTGCATTGTCCCACATCACAATGGCCCGAGCAGACTCTCCCGCCGATGACTCGCCGCTTTCGTCAATGGACACGTCTGACGACGAGTACCCCGATGATGATGCCCCCCCCGAGGTCGTAGACGAGGAGCCCCCAACCAAACGACAAAAGCTTGGTCGCGCTGGATCAGTTGCCTCGCCAGCTGTTATTCACGAACCCGATATGGACCCCGACGATCCGCTAGTGGGCATGTCCCCGGTGTCGTCCGACACGGATGGCGACATTCCGAGCTCCCCTATCAACGCCCGCCAGGACGAGGACGACTTCCAGGAGCAGGTCACCGTTTGCGCATGGGAGGGTTGCAAGGCCGGAGACATGACCAACATGGACATCTTGGTCGAGCACATTCACGACGACCACATCGAAGGCCGACAAAAGAAATACACTTGCGAGTGGATTGGTTGTCCCCGGAAGAGCATGCCGCACGCGAGTGGCTACGCGCTCAAGGCTCATATGCGGAGCCACACCAGAGAGAAGCCCTTCTACTGCTACCTGCCTGGTATATATATATATATATCCCAACCCTGTCCCGTGATGAGCAAAATTAATAACAATCGTTAGAATGCGATCGTGCCTTTACGCGCTCCGATGCCCTTGCCAAGCACATGCGCACCGTGCACGAGACTGAGGCCCTGCGCCCTTCAGACCCTGTCCCTAAGAGCATGCAGGCCAGTGGTGGTCCTGCGGGAAAGTCTTCAAAATTTAGGATAATTCTGAAGACGCCGCAGTCACATGCTGCTGGACACGACGACTCGGTAGAGGACGGCAGCGCTGGTGACGACCCGAACGGAGACATGTTCACTCCGTTGACGGCGGAGCTGTTTAGTCGAGAAGAGCTTGCGATGTCTCTTGACCGATTGGCCAATCTATGCCGATTGCAAGCCAAATGGGCCCAAGAAGAAAAGAAGTCCCTAGAAGAAGAGTGCAGTCAGTGGGAGGCCTTGTACAAGCAGGAATGGCTGGAGAAAGAGGTCCTTTTGGACCAAGTGGTGCACAGCGAGCAAGCGTGGCATGACAGACGCAAAGCTGTTCTCACAGGTGTGGCGGATATTCAAGTGCCAGTAATCGTGACCAACGGAACAGTACTGGGCTCGCCAATGGCAGTTACAAATGGGGACAAAACGGATACTATGGTCGTGGAAGACTAGGTACCTTTCAAACCAAAGATATCCCTACTACAGTCCCCAACCCCTCTAGGACGCCCATACTTGGCTGGTAAGCGTAAGCTCCCCCAGCCGGGTCTGTGGGAGGCTGCACGCACACTTCACCTACCTGGAACTCAACCGGTGAATCGAGGGCGGGCTTTTATTTCAAACCCACAGTTATGATGACGAGGAGCACGGAGTAATCGGTTAATGGGGGGCATGGACGGCGTTATATGGGGTTTCTTGCAGCCGATGACAGTGTCGGCCAACAGGCTTGACTCGGCGTATTTAGATGCTTGCCGTAGCGAGGGATTATTTACTTGCCCCTGATGACAATGGGTACTTTGCGGTTAACGACCTATGGGCTTTTGTGGAACGTGTAAACAAATTCATCTTAGTAGGAGGTTATGAATTTTGTGTTGTATCATTATTGGCTGCAGTTTTAAGGGTGCGGTCGATATAACCAAGTGGCATAGGAGGGGGAAATTGTGCCTTGATACTATATTATGGGCAGCATATGATGCCGAGCGTTGCACTCCTGATGGCCTTTCCGTTGCTATGATTGTCACGACATGGTGAGTAGTGTATTGTATTACCCAGTTACATATACACTTGGCTGAACAAAAAGCCCTTACTATATCGAACACAGACCAAAGTCAAACATCGAGACGTTTCATTTTCCCATTTTCTATTACCTTCCCTAATAAAAAAGGGGATTACAGCTTTTTTGGCCTCCTCTTGTCGGCCTCCGAGTTCTTGAACGGCCAACCGCTCGTCCGTTTGTCCGCACCAGTCCGCTTGCTGATGCGGCCTTTGTCTCCTGCGAACAGCAAAACCCCCAGACCGAACGCCGCGAAAGCGCTGCTCCCAAGACATCCAAGGAGATACGCCGTCTGGCCACTGCCGGTGTACCGTGCGTAACTGTAAAACGCGCTAGACGCGTGGTAGAGCATTGATACGAGGACCACAGCGTTGGCGTATGGTGAGACGGTGTCGGCGGGGGCTAGATATGGATTGAGATGTGTGTGAGTTGATATAAGTCGGCATGGGACTAGAGGGTGTGATAAGAAAACGTACAGTCTGTCATGGACGTGAGCGGTAATGCGCCGGACATGACTACGAGTAGTAGGCCAACGGCGAGCTGGGAGAGACCCAGGGACCGGGCAAAGTAATCCTCGACGGCTGGAAGAGAGAGAGAGAGAGAGAGAGGCAATGGTAGGTTAGTATAACAGACATCTTCATTCATATGTCAGGGTTCAAACTGAAAGGTTCATTGTCTACCATGCCCATGTTGGTGCTGATAATGTCCGGGGGAGTTAACTGGGACGGCGAGCAACGTGCTAATGAAGGAAGGCCAGACGACGAGCGGTATAGCTTGCGCACTCAGCCACGCAAAGCTTCCAAAACTGTATGCTGATACCGTCTGTAAAATCATATTTTAGTACGTCTTTTCTTTGTTGGGTGAGTCGGTATGGACACTCACGTCCATTGTTGCAAAGACCAATCTTTGATACTGCGAAATTATAGTATAAAACTTTCGGAGGATGGGCGAATTTATTGAACGAGCCTTCACTTCATGCGTCGTAAGGCTTTAAGTGAATAGTTGTAACTGCTCTCAGAATGTACACATGAGGCTGAGTTGTTATGAGGTGGAGTGACCTGTGGCATACCTTACCTTAGTGATGCCTACGTCATCCAAACCAACGGCCCTCTGATTGGCACACATCGCGGGGGGGAAGAAACAGAACACTTTTCAGGCGGGTCTCGAACATGGGGACCCCTGGGCGGTACCGATACCGATAGTGGGGGAGGAATTATTCCCCCACTGTGCCGCCACCAAAGCCGATCTCGCATCCACCATTTTCGCTTCGCGCGCAGCGCAAGTCCGGAGAAGGGCATTTCAAAGCAAGATGCAAATTGTAATGACTTTGCTCATAGACACACATCCCTAGACTCTAGAGCCGTTCACCCCCCCCCCCCCCCCCCCCCTCCCCCAAAATAATACAAACACCCAAACATCAGAGATACCCAAATTTTCTTTCCTTACACCCCTCTCGACGAAAGAAGGGGGAAAAAGAACGTTACAATTCGCCATTTCTGCTGCTGGGAGAAACAGTTAAGAAAAGAAGGTTGCGGTCACAGCCTTTAGTCCGGCAAGTGCTCTCTCTCTCTGGCCAACGCCGCCTATACGATTGTGTCCTACACGTCCTCTTCTCTTCGCGCCTGCGCCAGAGCCAGCGCCAGCCATGTCGGCGATCCTGTCGGCGGACGACCTGAACGACTTCATCAGCCCCGGCGTAGCCTGCATCAAACCGATCGAGACCTTACCGACTGCCCCGCCCCCCGACGAGACCAACGCCTCCCTCGAGCTCGAAGTGATTCTCGATGGCCAGCAACCACAACAATCGCAGAGCAACGCGCCGGCGCAGATATCTCTGACCGACTGCCTGGCATGCTCTGGCTGCGTGACTTCGGCTGAGGCGGTGCTCGTCAGTCTGCAAAGTCACAACGAGGTTCTCAGCGTGCTTGATACCGCACCGGCGTTGCGGCTAGTTGGCCCAGACTCTGAGGGAAGGTACACGATCGACGGTCTAGAAAACCCAGCGGCAAAACTATATGTCGGGAGCGTATCTCCGCAGGTACGGGCGAGCTTGGCCGCATCATACGGGAACGGCCTCACAGAGCAGCAGGCAGGCCACATGATCGAGCAGCTCTTCGTGAGCAACGAGGGCCTGCCTGGAGGCGGAAAATGGGGCAACGGATTCACATGGATCGTGGATACGAATACTGCGCGCGAGGCATGTCTTGTGCTTGGGTCTGAAGAAGTTCTTGGGGCCGCTGCCTCTTCTTCAATTCAGCTGCAGCCGTCTGACAAGCCTGCCACACCAACCATCACATCATCATGCCCAGGGTGGGTATGCTATGCTGAGAAAACACACCCCTACGTCTTGCCCCACCTCTCGCGCGTCAAGTCACCACAAGCCCTCATGGGCACCCTCCTCAAAACCATGCTCAGCCGTACACTTGGGATTTCCCCAGACAGGATATGGCATCTTGCCATCATGCCATGTTTCGACAAGAAGCTCGAAGCAAGTCGAGAGGAGCTGACAGACGCAGTCTGGGCGGGAGACGGGAAGCCAGGTCGGGGAGTTCGAGATGTCGATTGCGTCATAACGAGCAAGGAGATTCTCATGCTCGCCGAGTCCAGAGGGTTTGACTTTTTTGGCCTGTCCAGTTCCGCGACATATCAGCCGCAGCCTGTTTTCCCTGACCCACTCATCCATAGCTTTCTCTTCCCAAATAAGAGTCGTAAACAGTCGCGGCTCGCAGGCACATCTGGCGGCAACTTGCACTATATCCTCCATGATGTCCAATCAAAGCATCCCGGCTCGAAAATCCAGACAATTCGGGGCAGAAATGCCGATGTTGTTGAATACGTCATGACCACTACCTCTGGCGAGACTGTGTTCAAGGCAGCGCGGTTCTATGGCTTCCGGAATATCCAAAACCTGGTGAGGAGGTTAAAGCCCGCAAAGGCTTCCCGGATGCCTGGGGGGAAGCCCTTCGGCGCTGCCAAAAAGCCTGCGGGCAGGTCTACCGGTCCAGACTATACTTATGTTGAAGTCATGGCGTGCCCCGGAGGCTGCACCAATGGAGGTGGCCAGATCAAAGTTGACGACCCAATAATCGTTGACAGGAAGGGCTTCGCGACAAAGCCCGGACCACAGGAGCAGAAGGAGTGGTTGGCGGAGGTCGATGAGGCGTACTTTTCGGCAGATGAGCCAGAATCCGGACTCGATCAGGCGAGTGATCGTCGTCCAGATGAGGTGGTTGATGGCATTTCTCCTTCGCGTATTCGAGATACCATAGCGCATTGGTCGAACACAACTGGGATTGGACTGGATAGACTGGTGTACACGAGTTACCGCGAGGTAATCAGCGACGTGGGAAAGAGCCAGATAAGTGACACTGAAAGGGTCGTCCAGCTGGCCGGAAAGATTGGTGGCGGCTGGTAGAACAACCCCCAGATTTCTTGCATAGTTCGCAGAATGAAATAATCATCCTTCTTGAGCTCCACCCCGTCTGGCGAAGCCAAAGCCTGCTCCGCCATCTGGGCCTCGGGGTGTGCGGATAATCTGGTCTTCTTCTCGTGGTGGCTGTGACCAGCCGGATTGCTGGGGAGATAAATCCCCCACACGCTTCTGAACGTTGAACCCTGGCTTTGGCGAATAGCTTGGGTCAAATAGTTCCCGTGAGCCCGGCTGTTGATTTGCTGGTGGGCGGCGGCTTTGGTTGTCTTGCCGATTATCGTTGTTATTATGGGCGCCTCTACCTCCGCGCCCGCGCCCTCTGCCCCTATAGTTTTGACGGCCATCGTTTGGCTGTGGAGGCGTCAGGTTGCCCGGTGTTGACTGCCCGGATGATGGGGCTGAATCTCCAAAGATCTTGGCGCGGGCTTCGTCGTAGCGCCGCTGCTTCTCTTCGCGTTCACGCTGCTGGCGCAGCCGTATCTCTTCTGGCGTTGGCTGGTGCTTTTTGCTGTCGTCCTCCTCCTCATCGCCGTCTTGCGGCGCTGGTTTCCGGCTAAGGAGCTTTACGGCCGGTTTGAATGCTGTAGCAAGGGGTACGGTGTTGCTTATGGGCAAGAAGTTGACCTCTTCAGGGGGTGCTTCTCTGCGAGTTGGATACATGCGTTAACACCAGGCTTCGTTCTGGAGGCTTGAAATAAAGAATGAACATTTGTGTCTGGAAACAGAGATGGACGTACGCTGATTCCCACAACTTGCGCTGGGTCTCGGCGTGCTTCGCCAGCCGCTCTGCGCGTGTCATGGGCACTTGCGGCGCCTCCGGTTCAGGGTCCTCCTTCGCTGCTCGGTCTGCCTTTGCTTCCCAGTCGTCATCGTCCCAGGCGTCGGGGATCTTGTCCTTCCTCGGAGCCATTGCCTGTATCTAGAGTATCGACAGCGTCGGTCGATGTTAAATTATTGAATAAAAATGCTTAGAGAGTATGGTGACTTGTATTTCTCAGCACGCAGTTCAAGTCAGTTGGTAATAAACGAAAAATAACATTTTATTTTCGAGGAAACCGAACTCTATCAATCATTAGAATTCGGAAAGTCGACATCGGCGTGGGACCAGGTCCAAAGACGTCCCCACCCATTCTCTCCGCTTAATGCACGGGCCATTTCATGGACAGGGCGCCCAATGAGAGCGGGTAAGGGTGTTGGGATTCTCTTGGCAACCCGTTCAAAGACCCGACATGACGAGAACACGAGTGAGCATGAGAAACTGATGAAATCAACATACTCCCCAAGCTTTTATTTGCCAAATATAATCCGAGAAAAAGAGGCATCGAATTACCCAAAAAATTCTATAATCAATCACGGTTTGCTTTGTTAGCTTCCCAATTAGCCTGCTCTCAATACCAGTTCACAGCGTGAGATCGGTGTTAGTCTCCTCCCTATTTACATCCATTCCTCTCTTCCCTTGTCTTTGTCAGTTCTTGCTAAGGAGAAGGACAACTTTAAAGAAGACAAAAAGAAAGAAAACCACTCACAAGAAGAAGAAATGAACGTCGACGAGCTTCTCATTTCGGAGTCGGATCTCCTCCTCTATCAACAAATCGGCGGTGACCCCATCGCCGGCAGTGGCAACGACCAGTCGGACCCGGCAGGAGGAGCCAAGGATAATAAGGCTGCGGGACCTGCTGCCTGGGACACCAAGAAGTTCCGAGACGACTATGAGATGGCCAAAGCACGGCTGACGGATCAGAAGTTCAGTGTTGGTAAGTTTATTCGCTCCCTCCCTCTGTCTGTCTTTCTCTCTCTCACTCTCTCTCTCACACACACAATATATCATTCTCATAAGCCCACTTGTTATCAACTTCATGGATATCTGACCTCTATTTGCACTTGTTTCTAACGTTTTAATGTTGCAGCCGAGTTCCCCGATCCGCTGATGCCACGCCAACTTCCACCCAAGCCGCATTCCCCCGGTGTGACTTCCGAGACGGAGCGGGAGCTGAAGGAGCTTATTGCCAGACTCAGGGCCAACCCTGATGCCTGAGGCTGGTTTCCACGATGAGCTTGGGCGTTGTTTCTTCTTTTTTATTTTTAAGGGGGGGGGGGGGGTTTGCTCAAGGGGCCCTAGTGATAGGAAACTCGTCCATATGCAGAGGCGAGGAACCGTCCCGTTTTCCAGGCCCGCAACCAGGCAGCATATACTGGTAAGCTAGAAGAGAAGCGCCATGGGATATGCGGTAATGGAACCTGCTACGGGAAGGGGAAGCTGGAAGTTAGAGCATACGCAGTCTTCCTTTTTTTTTTTTTTTTTTTTTTTTTTGAGAGTTTCGAGACCATGGGAAAGCCTGGGTTCATGGTGTGTCAATAAATGATGCATCATGTCTCGATTGCAATGCCTACTTTTAAAGGAATGCAAAGACTAGTCATATCCCTGAACTCTGATAATCCTGTTCTTATAAATTGATACCTCTTATCTTGATTTCTCATTCGTAAAGTCAGGTCTACTCGTGTGGATCCCTAGTCCATATTCCTGTGACAGTCCAATCAAGTTTAACTACTTCGGAAACTGCCAGTCATCTTCGGGCAAGAGACCAAGCTGACACTAAGAGTGTAGTGCACAACGTTCAAGACAGCAGAGGGGCGAGTTCTCGGCCCAAAGGGCGGGCCTAGAATGACTGGGAGAATGAAGTGGGAGGCAAGCTGACGGCGCGCTCTTCGCTGAGACAATACGGAGTACATATACATCTGTGATCCTCGGAAGCGGTGTCCAAGGCCAGACCGCTTGTGTCACTTGCCTGGGTGGTCGGGAAACCAAAAGTCATCTCGGTGCTAAAAACCAGTGAGGCGGTGACAACAAAATAAGCTAAGGAGGCGGATTGCTCCCTTGCTTGAACATGCCAGCCCCTTTTGATATTGCGGGAGGGGCGGGGATCTGACACCAACGGAGAGACTCTCGGCGACGCTCACCCCGGGGGGTGGGGTCTGAGGTGGGAATTGCCCGAGGCGAGGCGATTGAACATCTTTTTTTCTACTTCCTCAAGTTCCTCTCTTGGCCGTGATATGGGTGTATTGTTGTGGGATACTTAATGCTGTCAGCATGCTGCGGCACGTTCATGGCGCAGTTGACTAGTTATGCTGAATGGGAATCACGACACAAATTCAGGTTCAAAGACAGGTTTGGAGGGGGTCTGTCCGTCTCGGCATTGTCTCGACCACTGGGGAAAAGGATGACTGCCGTTCGCCCCTCGAGCCCACCCCGTATTCGTGTATCACTACCAATCCCGGTGCTGCTTCGCTCCAACGGGGACTATTAGCGTGTTGGATATTGAATACTCGTACGGATCCGTACATACCTTAGGTATGCACAAACAAAAGCGATAATTATGCTCTCTTCGTTGGAAGCTCAAACTACCTTTTTATGTATAGTCCCCGGACTTGCCGTCATGCGGGCGGGAACACAACGTGGACACGGCACACATGCTAGCTATCTGTCGGTACGTAATTGTGGTTTCCGAAAGGCTGAAAGGCGGTCAAAGAGAGGGCTTTGAGGCAAAATGGGAAGCAGGCTCTGATCCGGCGGTTCGGGTCGTGCAGGCAACCTTCCTGGTCGCCCCAACAATCGACGGGCGTAGGTGGTTCTAACTTCTGGGGGGGGGGGGGGGGGGGGGGGGGGGGGAAATAAATTTCAACGGCCACAAAGTGTGGCTCGCGCCCACGGGTGAACCCCGCAAACTTTTTGAAATCGGTTTGGGGGTGTGGGGGTGGGGAGGGGGGGGGGGGGGGGGGGGGGGGGGGGGGGGGGGGGGGGGGGGGGGGGGGGGGGGGGGGGGGGGGGGGGGGGGGGGGGGGGGGGG